>PVIA01005300.1:0-120325 GCA_004024845.1 Tonatia bakeri
CTGGAGGCAGCATATGTGTGGGTCATGGTTTCTTATTCATTCAGCTATTCTATGTCTTTTAATTAGGGCATTTAATCCATTCATGTTTAAGGTTATTATTAATAGGTACTTATTCATTGTCATTTTTCATACCTGTGTTCCTCTCTCTTTTACTGTTTTTCTTCCTGTTCTTAAAGCAGTCCCTTTGGCATCCTCTGCAGAGCTGGTTTGGAAGAGGTATATTCTTTCAGGCTTCTTTTGTTTGGGAAGCTCCTTATTTGGCCTTCCATTTTAATTGAGAGCCTTGCTGGATAAAGCAGTCTTGGTTGCAGGCCTCTGCTTCCCATTACTTGTAATATTTCTTGCCATTCCCTTGTGCCTTGGAGCGTTTCCATTGAGAAGTCAGCTGCTAACCTTATCGGGGCTCCTTGTATGTTACTTCCTGTTTCTCCCTTGCTGCCTTTAAGATTCTCTCTTTGTCTTAAAATTTTGCCATTTTAATTATGATATGTTTTAAAGTGGGCCTCTTTAGTGTCCTCTTGTTTGGGACTCTCTGTGTTTCCTGGATTTGTGTGACTTTTTCTCTCATCAAATTAGGGAAGTTTTCCATCATTACTTTTTCAAATAGGTTTCTATCCCTTGCTCTTCTTTTCTCCACCTGGTATCCCTATTATACAGATATTATTACCTTTCATGTTATCCTACATTTCCTTTAACCCCTCTGCATTCTTTCCTTGTCTCACTCATTTTGGGTATTTTTTTCTACCTTGTCATCTAGTTTGCTGATCCGATCCTCTGCTTCATCTGGCTTGCCTTTGACTCTTTCTACTGTTTTCTTCAGTTCAGAAATTGTATTTTTCATTTCCTCTTGGCCATTTTTGATAGTTTCTATTTCCTTTTTTATGTTGATATAGTTTTCAGTGAGTTCATTGTACTTTCTCTGTAGTTTTTGGTAATTCTCTGTGAGCTCATTGAGCTTCCTGATAAACCATTGCTTTGAACTCACTATCTGATAGTTGACTTGCCTCTATTTCATTTAGCATTCTTTGTGAGGCTGCCTGCTTTCCTTTCATTTGGGAATTGTTTCTTTGTCTTCCCATTGTTTGTGAGACTCTTGTTAGCCTCTGCTTCTTAAATTGATCTGTTCTGACTCCCTGGGTTTATGGTGTGAACTTCTATGGTAGAATACCTGTGATGAGATTCAGTGGTGCGTTCTCCTTGATCTCTCAGCTCACTGCTCTTGGGCTGTCATTTACATTGTCTCTGTGTATGTCTTTGGTTTTGATTGCTGTTGGGTCTTTCTTTGGTGGGTCCTTCCTACCAGCTGGTTAACTGTGGGTCGCTCTGTCCACCACCTCTTGTATTCAGTTGTGCAGGTATGGACAGGTTGTGTTGAAGCTGGTTCTTCCATGTATACAATGTTTTGAGGATTCTCTCTTGATTTTGTTCAGTTGTTTGTTCTGGGTAATATCTCCACTATTTAGTTGTATTTCCATATAAAAGTCCTGGGTTGAGTTAGTGTGGCTTCCACTCCCTCCTTCACCTTCTTCTGTTGTTATCTGTTGGTGGGTTTCCTCTTCCAGCAGGTACCCTGGTGTTCACAGCTTCTACCTACTGTTTTGTGTGATCATTTGGAGGGGGAAGGGAAAATGGTTTAAGACAGCAAGAGTGTATTCTATGATATTTACAGTAGCAGCCTGTAGAAAAGAGATAGGAGATACTTTGGATATGTGTAGTGTGAACCATGCTATTCCACCCATCTAACCACTTTTTAGAAAGGGTGGAAAGAAGATAAGGCTGTTGGCGTGGGGGGAGGATTGTGAGTTGGATCTAGAAAGCCGTGAGCTTGTGGAAGGTCAGATTCTGAGGTAAGGTGAAAGTAAAGGATAGTAAATAGGTGTGGTGTGTGAGAGAATAGAGTTAATCACTACAGTAATAGAGTTCAGGAAACCATGAAATGGGCCAACATCTGGGAGGGATGTTGTGTAGTGTTTACAATTGTATGGAACAGCTATTATTTACAATAATAATGGAGTAACAATCATATGGCAAAACCTATGTGATCTGGATAACCAGAATAGGAAGTATAAGACGTAGAGTAGTGTGCTAATGGAACACAAGTGAAGTAAAAGACAGTAAATTAACAATACACCATGAAAGAGAAAACCAAGGGAAACCAGCCAAATGATACAATTTAACCAGCCAAGCAAAGAAGACTAATCAGAAAGAAAAGGAATACAAAAATACTAATAAAATAAAAATATAAGAATAATGCAAAGATAATAATAGAAATATGCAATGACTTGGAAGTTCTCTTTAGTAGCAAAGTGAAATTTGTCTCACTATCTCAGCTGTTGGGATGCCCCCACTTTGGGTTCAACTCTGATCTTTTCACAGTTCCAGGTTTTTTTGTCTCACTTGTGGGAATTACAAAAAAATAAAAATAAAAATAAACAAGAAGGAAAGAAGAAGAGATGAAAAGAGAAATAAAGAAAGAAGGAATAAAACAAGAAAGAAGGAAAGTGAGAAAGGAGTTAAAAGATATTAAAAAATAATAAAAAGAAACGAATTACTTAAAAAAAAAAATTAGCCTCCTGCTGGCTTCAAACTGACCAAGCCCATTTTGCTGGTCTTCCTGACTGCAGCAGGTTGAGGGGTGATTGATTTTGCTTTTCTCCCTTCCTGATCAGCACTCAATCAGCCTCCAGCCCAGTTCCCCAGCAGCCTCTTGTCCCACAGGGTATGTGAGTGTGGGCTCAGGGCCTTCTACAGAGCGTACTATCCCCAGGTTGTGGCATGCACACTTGGCCTGGCTGCCTCTGGTCCCTCAGGTTTGGGCAAGCACTTTTCCCAGGGCTACAGAATGTGTACAGGACCTTTGGTGCCACCTCAGGAACACCACGAGTAGCTGAGTGGGGAGGAGGCCTGAGTGGCTGCTACAGGAGAGTTCGCCAAACAGTCGCCAAGTGTCTCTTTTTTCACTTTTCTTTTTGAGAAATTCCTCCTACTCGATCCTGCTTCTCCATACAGAGGCCTGGCCTTTCACACAGCCCAATTCTCCAACCAGTCCAGGGACCATCTGAGTCAGGGCCTGTCTCAGCCCAACTCTCAATTTTCCCTAGCCAGCATCCACAGACCCTGTGGGTGCTCACAGCCCCTGTGTATTTGCCATTTAGTCTTATTCCCCTCTCTGTGACTTCAAGCAACCAGGTCTCCCCCAGTGCTGCTCAAACCTTCTTTGACAAGAGAGGGAGCCATTGACCCAGCTCTCTCCCAAGAACCCTGTGGCAGACCCTGTGGGCACCTGGCCTGGGGCTACAGCCACCCTGGTCCCCGCTCTGGTCCCAGGGAGCTTATTGTCCTGAAGCACTCTCCTTACTGTCTGGTTTTTCAATGTCCTCTACAATTTTTGGTCTCCTGTCTTCATATATGCTGGGATACTATTGACTGTTCACTCTGTTCCTCAGAAGATAAGATAGGTGTTTCACCCATATGCAGGGGGAAGTGGGCTCTGCTCCCACCTACCTCACTGCCATCTCTCTCTCTCTCTTTTTTAAAAATAAGACTTTATTGTTGCTTGAGACCCAGCCCAGCGATTCTGGTTTAGTTGGTCTCCCAAGACCTTATTATCACAAATATTAACTGACTTTTAGGAAAAAAAAAAAAACTTGTCTTAACAAGGATTTTGGAATTGATGACTCTTGTAAATGTATAGAATTTGATTTGTTTTAAGAAAAGTGCTTGCCATGGTTGAGTCAAAGTACTGTTAATATGCATTAATTTCAGGCATATGCTGGTTTAGAGAAAGAACTAAAGGTACAACAGACAAAACCCTAAATCTTAGTGGCTTTAGAGAATAAATGTTTATTTTGCTCACACAAAGCTTACTTTCAATCAGTGGGCAGATTGAATCTGAGCCGTGATTCAGGAACCCAAGCTCTTTCTATGTATATCTCCATCATTCTCAATACCAGGCTCCCCAGGTTACCCTGTTTGTCTGCATCAAGCCAGAAGGAAAAGACCATGGAGGCAGGCCTAGAAATATGAACATGACTTCTAGATCTCAATCATGTGGCCACACCCAAACACAAGCAGGGCTGGAAAATTTGATATAACTCTAGGCTCAGAGGGAAGAAAAAGTGGGTTTAGTTAAGAGCTAACCAGTTTCTGCTACATTTATCAAGGCAAAAATTTTTCCCTGCTATGAAGTCCTTTTTACAAACACTGTTCCCCTATCCTAATACCTGTCTTAGTCTCTCAAAAACATGCAAAAATTAAGCTCTAAATTAGATTCCTCATACATCAAAGGATACTGAAAATCTCCTGATACCTTGGGCTTCTCCAACATGAAGGACAGCTAATGGTGACAGCAGCAACAACAGAAAGTCTGCCAGTTCTCTCTGATTTTTTAAAAGAGACTGTGCTTTAATTTTATTGCTTCTAGAAGCATCACAGTTTTCATGAACCAGTGAACTAGTTAATTGGCTACAGTAATAACTGGGTCTTGAAAGGTGGCACTTAACCAAACAAATATTAAGAAACCATGACTCTGGAATATGAGCTTTCAAGGATGAAGGGTGTGCCATGGGTTGACATAACACCATGTGTGACCATTAAGAACAAGGGAGGAAAGGACATTTTAAAAAGGGGAACACTGGAAATGCTTAGATTTGTCTCACATTGGAAGCCATTAAAACCATAAGGTCTTATATAGCTGACATTTTGGCTATAGTTAAGATATATATAAAAAGATGTTTTCTTTGCTTGACATTCTGCATTTACCCTTTTGCCCCACCTATATGTATAACCTAAGCAAATCTGATGAGAAAAGTTATCAAGATTTTGGTTTGAGTGAAGATCTTGATTTATTTTTACTTATTTGCAGTCTAGCAAAATGATCCATGCCTTTTTACAGAACTAAGATGTCAAGATGCTAAAAATGCTGCATCTTATCCACAGGCAGCCACAGCCTGTCTCCCAGCTTTTCCTTCAAGAACAGTCAAGATTAGTTTCAAGATTTGTCAGAATGGCATGTGCCAAGACTCATGTCCAGTTCTGTAGGAGTAAAAGTTGAGAACCATACTTAATTCAAAATTTCCCCCAGAGTTCACCAAAAATAAGGTCTATTTTCAGGTAATTCAGAGAAAAATAACTCACAGAATAAAAGTAGTATGGCAATTTTTTACATGAGAAAGTGAATATGGCATACAGACCTGGCTGAAATGTAACAGCCTTTCTTCGACTATAGTTGGCCCCAGATCAGCTCTCAATGTTCTGCTTGTTGCATCTCTACCACAGCTCTCTGTTCCTCTGCCAGTGTCCAAGTGTACACTCTCCCTGGGTGATCGTGCTGCACCACATTCCTCATACCAGGGCACAGTCTGCTGCAGTGGAATTGCAAAATCACTAGGGTAGGTACTTATAATATTTATGATACTTCAAAAGCACATGCATATATTGTCCTTTTTCTACATCTATCTCATTATTCCCTATCTTGTGTTTTCAGTGTCTCTTTGCCCTTCCATGAGCACTGATAAATTGCATTTGATTCTAATGCAGTTCCTTTTCTAGCAGGTTAAGTGTAGTAAAATGAGCAGAAAAGTAGCAAAGAAGGCCTCAGGGTGACATCAACAGCCTATAATGGCTTATTTTTTCCTCCAAATTTTCAGATGATCCTGCCTGAAATTCTCCAATATGAGGTAATGATGCTAAAAGTGTATAATATAATATTAGAAATTGGTGTAGAAGCAACAGATGATGATGATGGCGACAGAAAGGTTTTGTGTAGATAAAAACCCAGCTCTAATGTGAAAGGCTTGTCAGGAACTAATAACCCAAGTGCTAAAATGAGTTTTGATTTAAGGTTCCATTAGTAAAAAGAATATGTTTTTAAGTTTACTTTTAAAAAATAAAAATATTGATATATCTGATAACATATTTAGAAACAAGGGACCTGCCTTCTGAGTTAAGAAACCCATTCTAGCTGTAGCTCCATAGTGGCACAGGAAGCTTTCACTTGAAGGCACCACCTTTTTAGGACTCCTCTTCTTTGCATTAGAACATTAGATGAAATGTTATGGGACTCTTGGAGCTGATGGGATCACCAGATATGAGTTCATATTTATATAACCATGTGTACCACTGTTATAGAATGTGAAGAACTCATCTTTTTGTTTAACAAATGATTACTCCAAGTTTTTGTTTTATAAGGTGCATTATGTAGACTAATTATGGTCACAATGAAATGCTCACTCTTAAGTGAGGGGAGTGAAAGAGTTGCAATTTAGAAAAGACCTGAAATCTGCACCAGGGGTGACAGAAAGTTAATGCTAGCATCTCTCCTATTTCTTGCATGAACCAAAAACACTCCATGCTAACCCAATCCCTAGTCCCTTGGACACTCCCTAGTCTTTGATTTTACATGTCTAACACTACTTCCACTCCTGCCAAATAACTCTGGAGAGTGTGTAGAGATATTTTGGTAAAAGCCCTTCACAATATCCTGGAATTGCTCACCATTTAGATATTTACTATGCCCAACATTGTCTGGGCAACGCTTTTGACCACTCTTCCGGAACTTCAAAGCACTGCACCATAAAACCATGGTAGTATACTATTGGAGCTCCCTACAGATTCATGCAAAACTTTTATATCTCTCGTCTCACAAGTATGTTCCCTGCTGACATTGCTCATTTTTCACTCTTTTCAAAAACCATCTCCACACCCACCTCAGACATTTTAACCTTCTAGACTAGACTTAGACATTTAAGAAAACCTCAATTTCCTCTCTCCTTGGCCCTCCTATTTCTCAGGAAGGGGACTTGTGAACAATTCTTCTGAACACGCACACTTTCTACCTTTGTCCCTAATCCTATTTTCACACTGTCTCTGAGACTTGGTTTTATCATTCCTCCTCAACCACAACTCAAATTTCTCTTTTCTTGATACTGTAGGAGACCAGAATATGCCACCCCAAACATGCTTCTTTGGCATAAGGATTATGCTACAAAAACAGCTGACACAAGAGAAGCTATGAAAATAGCTTGAGTCTCTTCAGTAACAGAAATATATAAAGGAAATCTCCATTTTCAAGTGTCTCCTTCTCTGTAGCAGGAAGAGAAGGATAACTCTAAATCACAACAGAATGTTATCAGTGGAGAAAGCTGTGATTTAAATCCGCAAGCAATCTTATCCTTGTTTACTATGTTTTTCCTGGTCACTTCCCCTTAATTGGCCTCCCTCACAATTGGCTTCCCCCATACCCTTATTTATTTAATTTCATTGAAGATGGTTATTTAAGCCTGAATCTTAAGCCATCTTTTTGTATGTATCATGTGTTAGTGAGTCTGCACCAACTCCTGGTGACTCTATGAATGAGTGATATCCACATTGTCTTTTTTTATTATATTTTATTGATTTTGCTATTACAGTTGTCATGATTTTCCCTCTGTCCCCCTCTACCAAGCACTCCCTACTCCATCAGGCAGTATCCACAACATTGTTCATATCCATGGGTCATGTATATAGGTTCTTTGGCTATTCCATTTCCTATACTGTACTTTTTCAATGGTGATTTAAGCCCAACTAGACATTCTATGGACTCTCTGCTCTCCTGTTCACTTAATGCTCTGGGGTAGGCAAGGAAGGTAATGTTGGCATAGACAGACCAAGAGCTTTGGCATCAGTTAGGCCTAGATTCGAATTCTAGACCTAAGAGTTTAAATGACTCTGAATTTAGTTAAATTTCTTAAACTTAATTTGTTAATCTATAAATGGAATATACTAACACATTAACACATTGGCATAAATAATATCTCTTTGATAGAATTATTGAGAGTATTAAATAAAATCATATATGTTCATTCTCTAAAATGAGTATCAGTACAAAGTAGGCACTCTTTTAATTGTAGTCCTTACTTCCACCCTGGCTTCTACTTGCTCTTAATTAGAATGCTGTTTGGAAATCTCATGCCTTTTTTGAACATTACGAATTCTTGGGGGTGCTGTGGCAAGCAGGAAAGCCTTGGCCAGCAAAAGTCATGTTCCATAAAACTTCAGGGTTTATATTATTTAATGCATCCACATTTTTGTCTCACCTCCCAAGAAACTGTAATTAAAAAGTAAAAGGAAAAAACTAGAGAAGGCTGAAATTTTGGGTACATTTATTTGTCCTTCTAACCACATGATAATAATAGCTTCTATTTTTTAATTTGTGCCAATGTACTAACATCAAGCTGAACAATTTGGTACAACACCCCCAAAATGTAGGTACAATTGTTATTTCCAATGTACCTAAAAGGGACTGGGACTCAGAAAAGTTAGTTTTCCTAGGGATGTCTGACTTCAAATCCTGTTGTGTATAATATTGGTCTTACTACATAGCTTCTAATTTCTGACTTTTATTTTTAAAGAATTATTATAATTTTATCTTTTATTATATCTTGGTCAAATCCTTCTGGGAAGTGGGAATGATGTCAATTATAAATAAATATTTCCAAGACAGACAAATTATATGAAGCCCACACAGATCAGAGCTGAAAAAAGTAACCTAGGCAAGTAATGAACTGAACATGGACAATAAAACACTTATCTGAAAATACAACCCACAGGTACAGTTCACAGCCAAATGTCTAATGTTCACTGCCATGGCTGCATTATTTATGGAAAACAATATGGGCCTTTTTTTTTTTGAGTAAAAATAGCTTGTAAGGCTCCTATAGGACATCAAGGAATGACATTTAAAATAAAGGTGAAATCTACTTTAAAAACTTGAAAAGTGAAATTAATATACCAAGTCAAGAAAGACTGACACTCTCAGATTCTGTCCCCAAATATAACATTTAGAAAAGCCATCTGTTTTATCTGTCTCTCTACCATGACTGATACCAAATGATGTGACTTTGGTTATTCATCTAAAGACCCTGATTCCTACCAAAATGTATATAGTTGTGGAAGGAATAACAATATTCTCTCCATCACTGAGAACTTCATGATAATAATAATTCTTCCCTCAGAAGAGAGAGTTTAAGGACAGAGGAGCATGAGACACTGCATGCCTCAGGTAAATACAGACAGGGGAGAACTACTTCTCAATTTGCCTAGAGTAACCTTAGGTATATCTTTAGCTGTTTGAGCTGACATTCTTCAGCCCTCACGTTCTCTAGCCTTTGAGCCTTCCAAAATAATAAGCCATCAGGCAGAGAGCTAAAGAGTTATTATTTACTCAGCAATTATGTTGTACATAAACTTATATACAGGTAAGATGAAAAACACTGATTTAGTCTTTTTTTTCTTTTGTAATACTTCATTAGAATTTTTGAAGATTGACTAGAAAAGGCAATTTTGCGATCATGGCCATAGATGTTAATGCATCCAGTTGGTCTGCTACACCTGGTTCATAACAAGGCCACTGAATGCCAACATAAACAGGCTTGAGTATATTTGTTTAAAATTAGTTTTAAATGGATTTTCTGCAAAACAGGATTGCAGGAAAAAAAAGGCAAAAGAAATATTTGAAAGAAGACAATTTAAAATACATTGAAGGAATAAGTAATTGAAACATAGTTTCAGGAACTTTCATAAGTGACTGGTAGACCTATGAGTGCAGGGGGGAATGTTTATTGTTTTACATCACTGAGAAATAGTATGATTGTTTATTATAGCATTATTAAAACATGTACTGCTAGAACTCACAGCATAAAATGATTATTAGAAGGGATTTATTAGTTGACAAAAGATTTCAATGGAAGTAGATATAGGCTCAGTAACTGATGAACCAAAGTGAAGGAAACCATGGCCCAGAATACAAGTGGAGGGGTGGCAGACTAACCAGTAAGTCTCTAAAGAGTCTCCACACTTAGACATGTGAGGGACACAGAGATTAGGAATGAGACTCAAAACAGTAAGAATTCAAGTGAAAGTCATAGATACCTCCTTCATTCACAGGTGCATACTAGGTGTCTACTCTCCATGGAGAAAGAAAGAGGAATAAGAAAGAAAAATAAAATGGGATGAAAATAAAGAAAAGAAAAAATAAAAGATAAAACCACAAATCTCTCTATTTTCAATTGAATCAAAGAGAAGATGTACTACTACAATTACTCTTAGTGATCCTGTGACCTGGTTCTCCAGGACCTTGACCTTAAAGATAGCCACAATGGCCAAAAATAATGATGAAAAAATGGCTGCTTTGGGTGCCAAAATCTGTCATCAAATTGTTACATTGGTGACTTCAGTTTGCCATGGGACAAATTTTTAAAGAAAAAATCAAACTGCGTGAAAGCTGCATAGTTTTAGAAATACTGACAAACAAGCAAGCAAAATATAACCAGAGACACTGAAATAAAGAACAAACTGACAGTAACTAGAGGAGAGGGGAATAAAAGGGGGAAGAACAGAAAAGGCCATCAAGGAGTATGTATAAAGGACCCATGGACAAAGCCAAATGGGAAAGACTGAGGGTAGGGTGGGGGAAAGGGGTAGAGGAAAATGAAGACAACTATACTTGAAAAACAATAAAAAAGTAGAAAAAAAATGAAATACTGACAAAATTCAACAGGTTAAACTATCTAAAAATAAACTTTAATGTAATAGAAAAGCATTGAACAAATCAAGCAAGAACTCAGGGAAATAAGTGAAGATAAAACTAAAATCAGAAGATTTCCAAACAAACACCTCCCTGAAGTGACTGAGTATAAAAATTATGTTAAAAAAAAAAGTCTGTTTATATTAAAATCTTCCCTCTTGATTCAACCTTTGATGCCACAAAAGCATGGCTAGAAGGTAGAGATCAAGTACTAAATATTCAGATAAGAACATTGTAAAAAACATTTTTAAGGGATCAATATTTGCTGTGTTTGATAGCACTGAATCTGCTAAAAATTTGTGGAGACCTCTGGGCAAAATGCAAAGACTCACATTTGCTAATACTTTCCAAAGATTACATTGCAAAAAGAGAGAGAAAAAAAAAGAAAAAGAAGGAGGAGGAGAAGGAAAATGAGGAGGAAAAGAAGAAAAATAGAAGCTAGGTAGCCCTGTCTGGGTGGTTCAGTTGGATGGAGTATTGTCCCATATGCCAAAATGTTGTGGATTCAGTACCTGGTCAGGGCACATACCTAGACTGCAGGTTTGAGCCCCAGTCAGGGTGCATATGAGAGGTGGTTGATTGATGTTTCTCTCACATCGATGTTTCTCTCTTTTTCTCTTTCTCTCCCCCTTCCTCTAGCTCTAAAATCAATAAAAATATATCCTTGAGTGAGGACTAAAAAAATAAAATTTAAATTACAGGCTAAACAAGAGCAAGAAGAAAAACAAAAGTTAGTAGAAAATGCTGAAATGAAATCTCTAGAAGAAAAGATTGGTTGTTTGCTGAAATTTTCAGGGAACTTAAATGTTCATCCTTTCCTCAGATCATAGTGAAATAAAATGGATAGATTTTGTCACAAGAGTAAAAGGGAGAATAATTCCATACAAAGAAAAATCTATGAAAGCATCGGATAATGACAAAGATGCAAATAATGGTAACCTACAATTAAGAAATAGAGAAGTAACATGAGAATACTAAATGGAGATGTGGAAAAGGAGCACTGAAAAAATCATAGATGATCAACAAGAATCTTTAAACAAATGGAAGACAAAAGGTCATAGACTTAAAGGATTAAGGACAGGAAAATAAAGCTATCCAGACTGGGTCTGCTGAAGCACAGTTTCAGGGCAAAACAAAACAAAACAAAAAACAAACAAACAAAAAAACACCCAAATTTGATAGTGATGATGAATGTGATGAATATGGTGCATCTGCATCAGTAGAAAGAGCAAGTGAAGAAACAGACAAAAATGAATCTATATCAAAATAGCAGAAAACAGAAAATGAGAACAGAGACCAGTAGTTTAGTAAACAAATTTTTTATTCATTTTAATTAGGTTTTCAGCTGCTTTTTGTCTTTGAAGGCTTTTAAAAAGAAAACTGAATTAGATCCACCTCAATGTCCACCTGTAAGAAAGAAAAACTTTTCGATTTTTAACTTGTCTATTTTTGTTATCTAAATGAGAATTTATTATTGATGTACAGTTCTTTGTTATTTCAGGTGGTTCCAATATCAAAGAAAGATTCTTGTACTATATTGCTTTTGTAATGTGAGAATGTATTAGTATAAACTAATAACATATATACTATAAAAAAAGAGCAAAAAAATTGAGTCTGGGTAAATACAGGTCCAAAATTATGGGCATAGGTACCTGCAGGCAAAGCCTTCCACATTCTGTATTAATGTATGAATGTTAACCCCAATATACTGCTGACTGCATGTCTACTCACTGTCAACTGAAGCCAGACAGATGACATGACCAAATATGCCCAACATCTTAAATCTTAAGGCAAACTTGAACATGGCATTTTTTAAATTTAATTAAAAAATGACTGGTAAAAGCTAGTATTATTGTGTTTTTAGTTTATAACTCCTCTTTTGATTCATTATGATATAAAACAGAAATGTATGAAACAATAATTATAAGTGAATGCTAAGGAGCACACAATGTAAACAGATGAAATCTGTGACCATAACAACATAAAGGGAGGTACAGAGCTGGATAGAAAATGAGTTCATTTACATATGTTACTGATGATAGTAACTATAATTCCCATTGTAACCACTAATAAAATTAGTGTATTCTTTCTGTATTTTATACAGAAAATAAAATGAAAAGAGGATCAAAATTGTTCACTAGGAAAAAATACAAAACAAAAGAATGCACTATTGGAGGAAATGAGGAGGGAAAAAAAAAGATATAAGACCTATAAAAAACAAATACCAAAATGACAGAAGTCCTGCATCATCAGTTAAAACCAATGGGTCAAAAAAGAAATCACGGAGAAAATTAGAAAATACCTTGAGACAAATGAAAATGAAAACACATCATACTAAAACTTATGGGATATAGTGAAGCAGTAAAAATTAATAGCAATAAATGCCTACATTAAAAGCACCAAAAGTTGAAAACGTGGATTTAAAAAAAAAAACAAGGGTTGATAGAGTCTCAAATCTGGACCCTGCTTGCCAGATCTGTGGCTCTGTGTGGGGTAGGCCCAGAAAAGGAACAATGACCTCTGCCTGACTTTCTGTCTTGGAGAAAACTGTTCCCCAGCTCTTGCTCTGATGCCACACACTTCAATTCCACCCATTTTACCACTGGTCCTCTTTAAGCTGCTGCCCTGGTGCTGGAGCACAGAAGGAAAAGAGAGGAAGAGAGAGAGGGGGAGAAAGAAAAACACTGATGTGAGAGAGAAACATCAATGTGAGAGAGAATCATCATATGTGCCCCAACCAGAGATCCGACCTGCAATCTAGCCCACATTCCTTCTTTCTAGTAGTTCATCATGAAAGCCCAAAATAAGTAAAACAAGACAGGACCTTTTTGGAAATCTAAAGGGTGAAGTCGAAATTTATCTTAGTAGATAAGGGGAAAGAGAAAGGAGCTTTCTGGTTTCAGGTCTTACATTTAAGTCTTCAATCAATTTTGGGAATTTCTTTATATGTTTAAGATTTTGTTTATTTGAATCTGGAGGGAAGATGGCAGCAAGGTAGGTGGGAGTGGATTCCACTTCTCCCTACACGTGGGAGAAAAACCTAGCTGATCTATGGAGGAACAGAGTGAACAGCCAACAGTACCCCAGCATATACTAAGATAGACCAAAAATTGTAGCCAGCATTGAAAAAACAGATGGTAAGGAGAGTGCTTCAGGACAATAAGGTCCCTGGGACCAGAGTGAGGACCAGGGCAGCTGCAGCCCCAGACCCGGCACACACCAGGTCTACCACAGAGTTCTTGGGAGAAAGCTGGGTCAATGGCTCCCTCCCTGGCCAAACAAGGTTTGAGCAATACCAGGAGAAACCTGGTTGCTTGAAGTTGCAGAGAGGGGAATAAGGAATAAATGGCAAACACACAGGGGTTGTGAGCCCCCACAGAGTCTGTGGACACCAGCAGGGAAGAGTTGAGGTCAGGCCACGACAGGCTTTGACCCAGATAGTCCCCGGACTGGTTGGAGAATTGGGCTGTGTGAGAGGCCAGGCCTCTGTGAGGAGCAGCAGGCTTGAGTAGGAGGAATTTCTCAAAAAGAAAAAGTGAAAAAAAGAGACAACTGTTTGGGGAATTCTCCTGCAGCAGCCACTCAGGCCTCCTCCCCACCCAGATGGGCAGCTGTTCCATGGTGTGGAAGGCTCGGCACGCACCTGTTGCCCTGGGAAAATAGTGCACCTGAACCTCACAGGCCAGAGGCAGACTGGTCGAACTCACATGCTTGCAACCAAGGGAGACAGTGCTCTGAGAAAGGCCCTGAGCCCCCATGAAAAGCACTGGGGAGAGTGCTCAGCTAACCGTGGGGAGAGTGCATACTTCAGGCAGACTAAGAGTGGATCAGTAAGGGAGAAAAGTGAAACCAAATGACCCTCAGCTTGCTGCAGCCGGAAAGACCAGCAAAACCAGTTTGGCCAGTTTGAAATCAGCAAGAGGCTTTTTTTTTTTTTTAGGTAATTCTTTATTTTTTAAAATTTTTATTATTTTTTACCTTTCAATTCCTTTTGCCTCTCTTTCTTTCTTCTTTGTTTTATTCCTTCTTCCTTCTTTTCCAATTTTATCTCTTCTTCCTTCCTTCTTCTATTTTTTTTTTTAAATTTCCACGAGTGAGAAAAAAAAACCTGGAACTTTAAAAACACCACAGTTGGACCCAACGAGGAGTCATCCCAACAGCTGAGACAGTGAGATAAATTCCACTTTGCTATTACAGAGAATCTGCAAGTCATTGCATATTTATATTATTATTTTTTCATTATTCTTACATCTTTTATTTTATTAGTATTCTTTTATTCCTCTTCTTTCTGATTAGTCTTCTTTGCTTGGCTGGTTAAATTGTATCATTTGACAGGTTTCCCCTGTTCTCCATTTCATACTACACCACTAATTTACTGTCCTTCACTTCACTTGTGTTTCATTAGCACACTAATCAAGCTCTAATACTCCCTATTCTTGTTATCCAGATCACATAGATTATGTAATATGATTGTTGCTTCATTATTATTGTAAATAATAGCTGTTCCATACAATTGTAAATACTACACAACACCCCTCCCACATCTTAGCCCATTTCACTGTTTCCTGAACTCTATTACTGTAGTGATTAACTCTATTCTCTCACACACTACACCTATTTACTATTCTTTACTCTCACTTTACCTCAGAATCTAACCTCCCACCAGCTCACTGCTTTCCAGATCCAACTCACAATCCTTCCTTCCCCAACAAGAGTTATATTTTCTTTCCATCCTTTCTAAAAAGTGGCTAGATGGGTGGAATATGATGGTTAACACTATACATATCCAAGGATCTTCTATCTCTTCTCTACAGGCTGCTACTGTAAATAACATACAATACACTTTTGCTGTCTTAAACCATTTTCCCTCCCCCCTCCAACTGACCACAAAAAAGAGTAGGTGGAAGCTATCAACACCAGGATACCCACTGGAAGAGGAAACCCAACAACAGATAACAACAGAAGAAGGTGAAGGAGAGAATAGAAGCCACACTATCCTCAATTCAGTACTTATCTGAAAATACAACTAAATAGTGGAGAAATTCTCCAGAACAAAACTAAGAGAGAATCCTCACAATATTGTACACATGGAAAAACCAGCTTCAACACAACATGTTGACATGAGCAAAACAAATAAAACAGGTGGTAGATAGAGTGAATCTCAGTTAACCAGCTGGTGGGAAAGACCCACCAAAGACTCAACAACGATCAAAACCCAAAGACAGACACAAAGCCAACTTACACAACAGCCCAAGACCGGTGAGCTCAGGAGATGAAGGAGATGGCACACTGAATCTCACAGGTATTCTACCAGAGAAGTTCACACCACAATCCCAGGAAGCCAGAACAGATCAATTTAAGGAGCTGAGGATAACGATAAGAGTGTCACAAACAATGAAAAGACAAAGAAACAATCCCCAAATGAAAGGAAAGCAGAAAGCCATACAAGAATGCTAAATGAAATAGAGGCAAGTCAACTATCAGATGTTGAGTTCAAAGTAATGATTATCAGGAAGCTCAAGAGCTCACAGTGAATTACCAGAGACTATAGGGAAACTACAATGAAGTCAGTGAAAACTATATCAACATGAAAAGGGAAATAGAAGCTATCAAAAATGGCCAAGAGGAAATGAAAAATATAATTTCTGAACTGAAGAACACAGTAAAAAGAATAAGAGCAGGACTGATGAAGCAGAAGATTGGATCAGTGAGCTGGAGGACAAAGTAGAAAAAAAACACTGACAAAGAGCAAGAAAAGGAAAAGAGGCTCAGAAAGAATGAAGAGGGATGAAGAGAAATGCAGGACCATATGAAACGTAATAATATCTGTATAATAGGGATACCAGAAGGAGAAAAAGAAGAGCAAGGGATAGAAAACCTATTTGAAAAAGTAATGATGGGCATCTAGGTTGCTTCCAGCACTTAGCTATTGTAAATTGTGCTGCTATGAACATTGGGAGCAAACTAGATGCCCATCAGTAAATGAATGGATCAAAAAACTATGGTACATTTACACAATGGAGTTCTATGCAGCAGAAAGAAAGAACAAGCTCCTACCCTTTGTAACATCATGGATGCAACTGGAAAGCATTATGCTAAGTGAAATAAGCCAGGCAGTGAAACATAAATACCATATGATCTCACCTTTAACAGGAACCTAAACAACAAAACAAAGAAACAAGCAAAATATAGTCAAAGTCACTGTAATAGAGGACAGGCAGAAAGTGACCAGAGGAGAGAGAAGAGGGAATTTCAGGGGAAAAGGGGAAGGGTTTACAGGAACAAAGTTAAAAAACACATGGATAAAAACTAGGGGGAGGGTGATAATGGGAGGGAAGTTGGGAGGGATGGGTGGGTGGGCTGGACTGGGAGTAAAGGGGAGAAAACTGTACTTGAACAATGATTAAAAGAAAATTAAAAACAAAAGAAAAAGTAATGATGGGAAACTTCCCTAATCTGATGAGAGAAAAAGTCACACAAATCCCGGAAACAAAGAGAGTCCCAAACAAGAGGAACCCAAAGAAGCCCACTTCAAGACACATCATAATTAAAATGGCAAAATTGCAAGACAAAGAGCGAATCTTAAAGGCAGCAAGGGAGAAACAGGAAGTAACATACAAGGGAGCCCTGATAAGGCAAACAGCTGACTTCTCAATGGAAACACTCCAAGCCAGGAAAGAGTGGCAAGAAATATTCCAAATAATGAGAACCACAGGTCTGCAACCAAGGCTAATTTACCCAGCAAGGATCTCAATCAACAGAGAAAGCAAAATAAGAAGCTTTCCATAAAAAACAAGTCTAAAAGAGTACACTTCCTCCAAACCAGCTCTGCAAGAGATGCTAAAGAGACTGCTTTAATAAAGGGAGGGAAAAGAGAGAGAGAGAGAGAAACAGGTACAATAATGGCAAAGAATAAGTACCTATCAAAAATAACCTTAAATGTAAAGGGATTAAATGCTCCAATCAAAAGACGTAGAATGGCTGCATGGATAAGAAAACATGACCCACATATATGCTGCCTACGAGAGACCCACCTCAAGACAAAACACCTACACAGACTGAAAGTGAAAGGCTGGAAACAAATTTTCCAATCAAACAGACAGGAGAAAAGAGCTGGGATGGCAATACTCTATCAGCTAAAATAGCCTTCGAAAACAGGGCCATAAAGAGAGACCAAGAAGGTTACTTCATAATACTCAAGGAAAGAATTCACCAAGAAGACATAAACATTATAAATATATATGCACCCAACATAGGGGCACCCAAACACATAAAGAAAATCTTAGAGAACTTCAAGAAAGATATTGACAGCAACACAAATATAGTAGGGAATTTTAACACCCCACTGTCAAAAATGGACAGATCTTCCAAACAAAATACCAACAAAGATATTGTAGCTTTGAACAATGCCCTAGATGAAATGGACTTAACTGATATATATAGAACCCTTCATTCCAAAGAAGCTAAGTACACATTCTTTTCAAATGCACATGGAACATTTTCAAAGATAAACCACATGATAGAACACAAAACAAGCCTAAAAATTCAAGAAAATTTATATCATATCTAACATTTTCTCCAACCACAAGGAACTGAAACTAGAAATGAACCCCAAGGGAAAAACCCAAAATGCTCAAAATCATGGTGATTGAATAGCTTGATATTAAACAATGAATGAGTCAAGAATGGAATTATGGAAGAAATCCAATAGTTTCTGGAAACAAACAAAAACAAACTCACCACAACCCAGAACTTATGGGACACAGTGAAGGCTGTCCTAAGAAGGAAGTTCATAGCGATAAAGGCTTACCAAAAAAAAAAAAAAAAACACAGAAACATTTCAAACAAACAACCTAATCCTATGCCTATAAGAACTTGAGAAACAACAATAAAGACAGTCCCAAGAAAGTAGAAGGAAGGAAATAACCAAGATCAGAGCAAAATTGAGTGATATAGAGACTAAAAGCACAATTCTAAGGATCAGTGAATCCAGGAGCTGGTTCTTTGAAAAGATAAACAAAATTGACAAGCCTTTCAGTGGGCTCATCAAGAAAAAAGAGAGAGGACCCAAATAAACACAATCGGAAATGAGAGAAGAGAGATTACAACTGATACCACAGAAATACAAAGGATTGTAAGAAATTACTACAAAGAACTGTATGCAAAGAAATTTGATAATGTAGGTGAAATGGACAAATTTATAGAAAAATATAATCTTCCAAAACTCGATGAAGAAGAAGCAGAAAGCCTGAGCAAACCAATAACACCTGATGAAATTGAAGCAGTAATAAAAAAACTCCAGCACACAAAAGCCCCAGAACAGAAGGTTTCACAAAAGAATTATACAAAGCATTTAAGGAAAAAATAATCCCTATCCTTCACAGACTATTCCAAAAAATCCAAGAAGATGGTCATCTCCCATACTCTTTTTATGAAACCAGCATCACCCTAATACCAAAACCAGATAAAGACACAACAAAGAAAGAAAACTCAGGCCAATAAAGCTGATGAACATAGATGCTAAAATCCTCAACAAAATATTGGCAAACTGCATCCAACAATACATTAACAAGATCATACACCATCACTAAGTGGGATTCATCCCAGGGGTGAAAGTATGGTATAATATTCACAAATCAATAAATGTAATACATCACATAAACAAAAGCAAAGACAAAAATCACATGATTGTATCAATAGATGTGGGAAAAGCATTTGATAAGGTACAGCACCCATTTATGATAAAAACACTCAGCAAACTGGGAATAGAGGGAGCATTCCTCAACATAATAAAGGACATATATAAGAGAACTACAGCCAACATCATACTCAATGGGCAAAAACTAAAATCTTTTCCACTAAGAACAGGAACAAGACAAGGATGTCCACTCATCACACAAAGTAATCTTTTTTTAAATAAATACAATTTAATTATGTCATTCTCTTGCTTGACACCTTTTATCTTATAGCCAAAATAATCCAGAGTCTTTCACAGTTACAAGCCCTGTGTAGTCTGGCAATCTCGTTTATTGCCCTTCTCCTTCTTTCTGTGATGTTCCATGCATGTTGCTCCTCCTTTTATTGCTGTTTACCCCAGAATCTTCACAATCTTCACATATCCTCTCCCATTCATCTTAATGTCCATTTTTCCCATAAACCCCACCTCTGTCCTTACCTGGTTGAGTCCTTCAGGTCCCAGGTGGAAAGGGCATTTACCTTAGAAGTGTTCTGCAAACTTTCTCCTTACTATCCTAAGTATCCTACTGTCCAGTGTCCTGCTTTTCCTTAGTAACATTTAGTGCAGTTATAACTAAATTATATGTAAATATTTATTTTATTTATCTCTCTCCCACTTGACTGTACACTCTGTGATTAAGGATAAGAATTTGAGGGAATTGCAGGTTACTGTTTCTTCATTCCTTAATACAGGATTTGGCATGTAATAGATGCTTCCTAGATAGTTGTTGCATGCATAAACAGAGAAGTAAAAATTATTTTTCTCCTCTCTAAAAAAGTCTTTTTTTGTAGCTGAATACCTACTACTTTTGCAAGTAAGTATTTTATTTTATATTTAAGCTGCTTAAGAAATCTTAATTAGTACAAATAAAGGCATGCAGCATGATGCGTAAAGGTAGAAAACTCATTTAAATGGAAGAAGAACCCTTTAAAATAGGATTTTTAAAATTCTTTGCACCAGTGAACAGCTTAACGGAGAATATAGCAGCTAATTCTGATGCAAGTATTTTTAATAAAGAACTTATTTTAAAAATTTCAAACCTCTGGTAACAATATTTCTGAACTTTGGAACACAACCACATCATTAACATTAGACTCAATCAAAACCCATAATAATATGAGGTGTGATCTTCAATATTTCAAGGATCTAGCTACATATCATTCTGGTAAATCAGTCTCACAATTCTACACATGTAAAGCAAAGTGGAAAGCTTCCATAACAATGGCTTTTTACCAAAAATATATAAACATTACAGCTGCCTAGTCCTTCCATGGTGCATTTTTTTTTCTGGTTCAGTCAGACTACAGCTATACATTAGCCCTAAGCTAGAATTTAACAAGTCTTTGCAGCAATAATCTCTCAGAGGAGCAATATTGAGTGTGTGGGCAAACAGCCAGGTCAGCTCCAGGGCTGAGCATAAGTTTACTGTGTCATCCATGACCTCTGTAGCATCTGTTCCTTAATCACATTACATTATAGTGAGGTCTGAGAGTCACTCTAAAGTCATGAAGTAAAAGTTACAGATACTTGTTTCTGTGTATGTAAAAGAACAAAACAAAACCCACACTTTAGGAGATTAAAGTGTCTTGTCCAAAGTCTTACAATGCCAAATCCCAGTCAGGAATTAGGACTTTTCCAGCTTACTCACTAATTAAATGACTATACAATGAATGTCTAGTGTTGCCAGTCATGGGTCTAAGTTCTTAGGATATATTGATTTTATTTTGTTTTGTTTTGTTTTGTTTTGTTTTGTTTTTTAAGACAGTAGTGTCTGCTTTCACGGAGTTACATTCTAGTAGAAAAATGTACAGTCTGTAATTTTAAATAGGATGGTCAAGCTAGTAGTCCTTGAGAAGGAAACATCTGAGTAAAGATTTGAAAGAGGTGTGGCAATTAGCCATATGAATAATTCTGGGATACACAGCCAAGAAGACAGAAAAGCCAATACAGAACTGAAAGGTACTAGTCCAGACATAAATAATTATTTTGTGGTGGGTGTAGAGTGGGGATTATGGGCAGTGAAGATAATGAAAAAAGAACCCATTAAATACATATTTTAGAAATAAAACTGATTTGCCTCATTGATTAACTAAATGGTTGTGTTGTGCTTTCTACAGAAGGTGTTGAGATAATTTTTGGAGCATCTCAAAAGACACTGGATAAGGACACTTGATGGAACATTACTAACAAGTCCATCCCCAAACTGATGTTGAGCAGGTTCAGTGGCTGAGAGAAAGAACAAGGAAGCCATTGCAACCAGAGAAGAGTGAGGACAGGAGATATCCGTAACAGAGACCAGAGGGGGGATAGAGGTAAGATTCTGGATCCAGGTGGGTCACTGGAAGGACAAGCTTTTGCTGTGAGGGAGATGAGGAGCCAGTAGGGAGTTTTCAAAGAGGAGAAACATTATTTCCTCTTGGTTTTAAAACAAGGCTACTAGATTGATAGCAGTTTGTCCAGAATAAAAATAGAACAGGAAAGATAATATGCTATCGTAGTCATCTAGGCTTGAGATGATGGTGGCTTGAACAGAACTGTTGGCAATGGAGGTAGTGAGAAGTGACTAGAATCTGAATGTGTGTTGTAGAGATAAACTAACAGAATATGCTGAAGGATTGTGTACATAGTGTAAAAGAAGAATTAGGGGTAGCCCTCAAGTTTTTGTCATGAGCAACTTGGAAGTATGCTATTGCCAAACACTATAGGTATAAAACTACATGGACAGATATGGAGAGGAGAAACACAGGGTTGGTTCTAGAAAAGTAGAGTGCAAGCTTTTCACCTAGGAGGGGATGGTGAGAAGGCTGTTGGCTGTACAAGTCTGGACTTAAGCAGACATTCCTTGGCTGAGATATGACCCCCTGGTATGGTGCTCATCCCAGCTTGAGGTACTTCCTACAGACAGCATGGACTTCTCCATAATGAAATACATTGCGGAGACATTAAATTCTTAGTACACACCTATTTTCCCCAAATATTCATGAGTCTCATCTCCAAGAAAAATAACCAATTACCCTGCATATTATGTAAGAGAATTCTCAGTCAAGGATCTTCTCTGACTTCATATGGTAGAAACCCTATTACAGAACATCAGACACAGTGTGAGATGAAACTTTATAAACTGATTTTGGTACCATTATATATAGTACCATTTCTCCAATATACACAGTAAATTTAATCATTTTTTGTGCATTATCAGGGGGATATGATTTTGTGTTTTATATCCTTACTGGAGTCTTTTCTAAAAGCCTGGGGAAAATCACAAGTAACTGATTGATCCAAAAGAGTCACACTCAATGCATCTAGATAACCTTGTGTTTGGTTAACAAAGAATTGATGCTTGTGGAATTATCATATTTTAAAACTTTTCCTCTATATGTGACATATGCATCCCAATGTGTCAGCATAGTCTGTATTGGAAATATTGCAATGAATGACAAGTTGATTGACCCCAATTTGAAAATCATAGTGTATAAAAACATAAATTTGGGGGTGGCCAACATTATGACATATTCTATATTCCACTCATACATGAAACTAATTTGAATTATTTAGGGAATTGAAAGCATCTGTGGAGACTTTCAGCAAAGAAAATTGGCCAGATAGGGGTGGGAGGAAAATATAAATTTGAGCTAAAAACTGGCAGACAACTGTTGTCAGCCAGATATTGTTTGAGTGAATATGGTGGGGTAAGAGATTGATTAATAATTATTGTTTTCACAACCAAATGAACAGCATGATAAGCCATATTTTGCCATGTATAATGCACACTTTTTTTGCCCAAAATTTTGAGGGAAAATAAAAATGTGCATTATACAGGGTATAATGAACACATACCATGGGCATAATAATCCTGTGCACAGGAAAACATGGTGTGACATTATACACAACAAAATTTGCTAAATGAAAAGAACATCAGCTTTCCACATGGAGAACCCTAGTGCAAATCCCAGCTTTGTCACTTACTGTGAAATGTCAAATAAATTATGTGATTCCTCTGACCAATTTTTACATCCATAAAAGGAGGATATCAATATATACTTTCTAAGTAGTTGTGAGAATTCAACTAAGTTTTATCTGCACACACACACACCCTGGCTTAGTTCGCATTTCACTCTAATACAAATAGTATATCAGGGAGACTCCAATATGAGTTGGAAGGTATTTGAGTTATTCAGTAAGGTATAAACCTCAGTTTAGACAACTAGAAAAAAAAACACAGGTCATTTCTGCTATGATGTCATGCCAGGGCTTATTGATTCAACAGCTTAGAGACTGGAAAGAATAAACAGAACCCAGCATAGGTCTCTTTCTTCTGTCCACTATATAACATCAGTCACATTGGAACCCTCTCCTGCCATCTCCTCATTTATTTTAATGAGTTTATGCCAAAACCTGTGGGCTTATTGCTTAAAAACCACCATAATAAATTCTAATAGAAAATAAGATATGGTACTGAAAACATATCTTAACTATTTGGGGAGTGCAGAGCATAAGGGAACTTTTAAATAATTTGTCAAATGTTCTATTGATATCCATCTTGCCCCATATTAATGAGAAGCAAGAGGTCTGCTCAGCAAACTGTTGACACATAGGAATTTGAATCTCTTTCTTACTTTCATTTTCTTCAGCCTACTGTGAATAGCTATAAGGATGAGGGCAAATTGTAGATCTTAGACCACAAATAAAAAGTCCAGAAAAATGGATGGCATATTGGAGGCTTGGGATTAAGCAGGAAGGTGAGATTACAACAAGAATAAAACACTGGAGAAAAAATGAGGTGGGCCAAAAATTAAGAAAGCTTGGCTTTCAAATTTGATCTCACAGGAACATTTATTTATTAATTGTTTTTTTTTTCATTACCATATATCCCCCTTAAAACCCCTCCCACCACAGTCACCACATTGTTGTCCATGTCCATAAGTCCTTTTTCCTTTTAGTTTGATTCCTCCACCCCCAAACACCCTCATAGCTGTCTCTCTATGAATCTGTCTTTGTTTTACTTGAGTGTTCAGTATGTTCACTAGATTCCACATATGAATGAAGTCATATGGTATTTGTCTTTTGCTGACTGGCTTATTTCACTTAGCATAACATTCTCCATGTCTATCCAGGCTGCTGCAAAAGGTAAAATTTTCTTCTTTTTTATGGATGAGTAGTATTGCATTGTGCAAATGTCCGCTAGTTATTTTATTTACTCATTTACTCATTTAGTCATTTCTGGACACTTCAGCTGCTTCATAACTTGGCAATTGTAAATAACACTGCAATGAATATAGGGCACTTATGTTCTTTTGAATTAGTGTTTTGGGTTTCTTTGGATAAATTCCCAGAAGTGGAATTAGTGGGTCATTGCAGTTCCATTTTTAATGTTTTTAGGTATCTCCATACTGCTTTCCACAGCAGCTGCACCAATCTACATTCCCATCAACAATGCAAAATGGAATAGAATAGAGAGCCCCAAAATAAACCCACAACATTATAGTCGATATCAATAGCCAAGTGCTGGAAGCCACCAAAGGGCCTACCAGTAAATGAATATGTCAGAAAACTATGGTATATTTACACAATGGAATACTGTGTAGCAGAAAGAAAGAAAGAACTCCTACCCTTCACAATAGCATGGATGGAACTGGAAAGCATTATGCTAAGTGGAATAAGCCAGGCAGTGAAAGACAAATACTATATTATCTCACCTATAAGTGGAACCTAATAAACATAACAAACAAGAAAGCAAAATATAACCAGAAACATTGAAATAAAGAACAAACTGACAGTAACCAGAGGGGACTGGGTGTGAATAATGGGGGATAATAGAGGAAGGTCCATCAAGGAACATGTATACTGGGGATATCACTAATTTGAAAGAACATAAGTACCCTAATTTTCATTGCAGCATTATTTACAACCACTAAGATGTGGAAACAGCTCATATGTCCATCAGTAGGTGAGTGGATAAAACAATTACAGGACATTTACACAACGGAATACTACACAGCTGAAAAAAGAAGAAATTCTACCTTTTGTGAGAGTATGGATGGACCTAGAGAGCATTGTGCTAAGTGAAATAAGCCAGTCAGAGAAAGACAAACACCATATGATTTCACTCATATGTGGAATCTGATGAACAACTGCACTAACTAGAAAAACAGAGACAGACTCATTGATAGAGAGCAGGATGTCAGCTAAGGGGTGGAGGGTAAATTAGGGGGTGGAGGGATTGAGCAAAAAGAAAAAAGACTCATGGACATGGATGACAGTGTGGTGACTACTGGGGGAAGGAGGGTATAAGGGGACTAAATAACAATGGGAAAAAAGAAAAAGAGGAAGGAAGGAGGGAAGGAAGGAAGGAAAACTGGTTTCCAGGTGGAAAGGCCTCTGTTCTGGTAAATAGCCTCAGTTAGTCTCCTGTCTAGAAGAGGGAAGGATGGGCCAGTTCTGCAATAGGACTTAAAGAAAATTTTTGCCCTTAGAGCACTTTTTTAGTGTCCTCTTTTTCCATGTCTTTTTGTCCTAAGAAGATTAAGGCTCAAAGGTAAGATCAGATGTAGAGTGAGAAGAAAGGAGCCACATTTAGCACAGGTCCCATGCCAAGGAGAAAAGTAAACTTTATAATTCACATGCACTTCAGGCTAGCTCCTGGGGGCTCTATTGACACCTAGAGCAATTCACAAGGGGTGTGGGAGAGGCAATCAGAATCAGAATCAGCAGGGGATATCTCTTAGCAAGAAAGGGAATGTGTACTTTTCACCTAGCAAGCTGACCACACACACATTTCTGGGTTTCCCATATGTTCTACCAAAAACATGTTTTAAAATCACAAAACTGCAATAAGTACCATAAAAATGAAGAAGGGATAAAACACTTAAAACCTAAAGTCTAGTTACTCTAGGTTACTTACTCTACTAATCACCCTCCAAATTTCTCAGATTAGCATATCTCCCTCTGCTTCTGAGGTCTGAACCAGTTAACAAATGAATGCCACTCATACTTCATTGTGTAATATTCAGTTATTTTCATTGGATTCTGGAGCAGATGGAGTCTCTCTCATAATGTTAGCTCCTCTCTTACTGTGAATCAGTTGAAAGCAGCAAATATTTGTTTTTGTTTTTTCTCTTTAAGCAAATCATGAAAAATATGTTTTTACTTTATTTTTTAATTTTTTTAAAGATTTTCTTTCTTTATTTTTTTAGAGAGGGAAGGGAGGGAGAAAGAGAGAGAGAGAGAGAAACATCAATGTGTGGTTGCTGGGGGCCATGGCCTGCAACCCAGGCATATGCCCTGACTGGGAATCGAACCTGCGATGCTTTGTTTCGCAGCCCACACTCAATCCACTGAGCTATGTCAGCCAGGGCAAAAAATATGTTTTTACTTTAAAGATGTACAAAATTAGTATATATCCTCAAATAATAAAAAGCAGGATCTCAAAGAAATATTTGTATGTCTATATTCATAGCAACACTATTCACAATAGCCAAAAGCTAGAAGCAACCCACATTTCCAACAAACAAAATGTGGTATTTCCACCTAATGGAATATTATTCAGCCTTAAAAAGGAAGAAGATTCTGACACAAGCTACAACATGAACATTATACTAAGTAAAATAAGCCAATCAGAATAAGACAAATACTGTGCAATTCCAGTTACATGAAGTATCTAGAGAAGTCAAATTCATAAAGGCAAAAAATATAATGGTGTTTACCAGAAGCTAGGGGAGAGAAGAATGGAGAATTATTATTTAATGGATATAGTATTTCAGGTTTGCAGATGAAAAGTTCTGGATATTTATTGCACACCAATGTGAATCTGCTTAACACTAGTGAACTGTACACTTAATAATGGTTAAGAAGGTAAATTTTATATATTATGTGTTGGGGGCCACCCTGCCTGGTCTCAGGAAGCTGTGACCCCCTGTGACTCAGGCTGAGAGACCTCCAGATCAGGAGCCACTAAGGAGACAAAACTTATTCCCCTGGCATGAACACTACCTGTTCTGTGCCTGGCCTTTAGTGCTAGATCAGTTTCCAATGACGGGTAAGACTTCTCAGGAAGAAGTGACCTAAGCCAGGAACTGATCTCGTAAAGGCCTCTGTGGAATAAGTCTCACGAGACTGTGGAAATAAATGAAGGGGCTGTGGAAAGGAAGGGGTGATCATCTACCCCTGCCCCCTCTTAGCCTGAGTCTTTGTACTTAGATATGAGAAATCCAACTCTCCTTGCTGCCTCTGTCTCTAGCCCTTCCTTGGGGCTCAGCAATCAGCCATAGGGGCAGCTGAGACCAGAGACGGCAGACCCCCGGGGTAATCAGGCCTGGGACAAAGAATATGCAAAGATCCTGTGAGATCTGCTTGCTGGAGGATGCTCTTTAATTAGAATATGAAGTCATGGGCAGGAAACAAACCTAAACTTTAAGGCCTGTAGTCTTTTTAAATGATAAAATCCCAAAATCTCTGGCTCAGCATCCCAGTAGGAAATCTGCTAGCACCTTTCAAAAGCTACTTGTAATTTGCAAACTGTACTGGTATTCAAGAATAAAACCCACTGGGACAAAGGAACGGGGCTCTCCCCATGAAGGGGTGAGCCTGGTGCTCCCCACGAGGGGGTTAGCCGAGGGCTCTCCCCAGTAGAGCGTTTTCTCCCTTCCTGACTTCCCTACAGAAAACTGTTTCTATGAATGATGATTTCTTGTGTTTCAACAAGTCGTTTGCAGTGAGTTTAAGCGAGGTTTGAAAATTGCTACAGTCAGTCAGATAGCCGGGTGTTCTAAGCGAGGTTTGAAAATTGCTTTCAATTGTGTATATTTTACCACAATTATAAACATACAAATAATAAGCTATTATTCTATTAGATGAAAAAGACTTTGAGAAAGAAGTGAAATTTCTGCAGGTAATTCTTGACAGTGAGGGGGATCGGGGTCTGGAATTCTTGGGAAAGGATTTAGAGGCAAAGGGAGCAGCATTTGACCAGAATCCATTGGCATGCTCCCAGTGGATTCCAACATAATGAGGAATGGAGCTGGGAAAATGTGAGCTCATTTACAGCAGAATTTGAGATAGGTCTAGAAGATGGGAGACTGAAGAGAGTGAGGGTCTTGAAGCTAAGGGGATGGCTGTAGGTGCAGATGAACATGAAGGGTAATAGCAAGCCACCATGAGGCTTTGAAGACAGAAGTCAGAGCAGCAAGTGAGAAAAAATTGGCATCTTTGTGAAAGACTGACCACAGGGGAGCCATGCTAGAAGTGGAGAAGCCAGTGAGGAATGAGCTGTGATTATCAGTCTTGGAACACAAGCATTTCCTTGCCATTAAATTGATCTTACCACCATGTCACAGTATTTACCCAGTTCTACAATAAAAATGGCTCAATATTTTACAGTAATAAATCTCCAAGAAAACCCCAGTACTCAAGTCCTGAATGCAAAAGAAAAATATAGGAGAAAGAAAGCCTTATGAGAGAAAAAACAAGGAGAAGTATAAAGACTAACATATCAGTCTAGTGATCTGTATTAGAGAACTAGCATTCTTTTCCTTCAAAAATTAGCTGGACTATTAAACTCTAGCAAAAAGTAGTTTTAACATTTCACACATTAATGAGTATTTCTTCCCCAAACTGTTAAATCACCAAAAATTTTCTAGGAGAGAATAGCATGCACAAAAACAAAGGACAGAAGAAGGAAAATACCAAACATCCTATGAACAGTAAGGGCCCAATTCTCACTGGAGTATAGGGCATGAGTGAGCAAGAAGAGCGTGTGTGCATGTGTGTACACATGCATGTAGGTGCATGTATGTGCACACAGTGGGAAACATAGCAGAGAAGCAAACAGACTGGAGGAGAAAGTGATGCTGACTTACACATAGACTTTATTATCAAAGATGTTTGCTGGCAAAAGTGAGCTAATGAAAGAGCATGAATGTGGCTAAAAAGAAACCTATACTTAAACCCCAGTTCCAGATACTATGTTCTGCCTTTCACAAGTAGCTTTAGCTCATGAAGTTTAAATAAATACATGCCTAATTCCAGATGAACACACTTAATGAAAATGTTGAAAGGATTAGAAATAATATATATAGAATAGATAATAGGTACTGCAAAAACAGACTTCTAGCCAAGATGGAGGTGTAGGCAGATATACTTTGCCTCCTCACACAACCAGAAGAAGGACAACACCAATTTAAAAAACAAAAATAACCAGAACTGACAGAAAATTGAACTGTATAGAAGTCCGACAACCAAGGAGTTAAAGAAGAAATAGTCATCCAGACCAGTAGGAGGGGCAAGGCAGGAAGCTGGTGTGGAAAGGACTCACAGCAGCTGGAGGATCAGGGCTGCAAGGCAGCAATTGGCAGAGTGGGCAGTCCTACATTTGTGTACAGATAAACTGGGAGGAACAACTGGGGAGTGAGACAGACCAAGCAAACCAGGGCTCCAGTATAGGAAAATAAAGCCTCAAAATCTCTGACTGAAAAACCTGTGGGAGTTGAGGTGGCAGGAAAACACCCAGCTTCACAGGAGAGTTTGTTGGAGAGGCCCACAGGGTCCTAGAACATACACAAAACCACCCATCCCAGAATCAGCACCAGATGGGTCCAATTTCCTTGTGAGTAGTGGAGGAAGTGACTGATAGCCAGCCAAGAGCTGAGCAAGCAGCATTGTTCCCTCTCAGACCCATCCCCCACATACAACTCCACAACACAGTGATGTGAATTGCCTTGCCCTGGCAAATGCCTAAGGCTCCATCCCTTACTATGTAACAGGCACATGAAGACAAAAAACTATGACTGAAGTGAAAGAACGAATCAAAGCTCCAGAAAAAAAAATATAACTAAGTGATGAAGAGATAGCCAACCTACCAAATGCACAGTTCAAAATCAGGTAATCGGGATGGTAATCAGGAGGCTCACAGAAATGGTTGAGTATGGTCACAAAATAGAGGAAAATGTGAAGGCTATGAAAAGTGAAATAAAGGAAAATGTACAGGGAACCAACAGTGAAGGGAAGAAAATCTGGACTCAATCAATGGTTTGGACCAGAATGTAGAAATAAACATTCAACCAGAATAAAATGAAGGAAGAAGAATTCAAAAAGAAAAAAATGAAGAGAGGCTTAGGAACCTCCAGGACAACTTTAAATGTTCTAACATCTGAAGGTGCCAGAAGAAGAAGAGGAAGAGCAAGAAATTGAAAACGTATTTGAACAAATAATCAAGGAGGACTTTCCTAATCTGGCAAAAGAAGTAGACTTCCAGGAAGTCCAGGAAGCTCAGAGAGTCCCAACGACGTTGGATCCAAAGAAGCACACACCAAGGCACATCATAATTACATTAGCCAAGATTAAAGAGAAGGAGAGAATCTTAAAAGCAGCAAGAGAAAAGGAAACAGTTACATACAAAGCAGTTCTCAAAAGACTATCCCCTGATTTCTCAAAAGTAACCTTGTAGGTAAGAAGGGGCTGGAAAGAAGTACTCAAAGTCATGAAAGGCAATGACCTACATCCAAGATTACTCTATCCAGCAAAGCTATCATTTAGAATGGAAGGGCAGCTAAAGTGCTTCCCAGATAAGGTCAAATTAAAGGAGCTCATCATTACCAAGCCCTTATTATATGAAATGTTAAAGGGACTTATGTAAGAAAAAGAAAAGATCAAAACTGTGAACAGTAAAATGACAACAAACACAACTATCAGCAACCAAACCCAAAAATACAAAACAAAAACAAAAATGAACTAAGCAAAAACCTAAAACAGAAATAGATTCACAGAAATAGATTCATAGAAATAGACATCACATGGAGGGTTATCAGTGGGGAGGAGGAGGAGGAAAATGGGGGAAAAGATACAGGGAATAAGAAACATAAATGGTAGGTACAAAGGAGATAAGGAGAGGCTAAAAATAGTATGGGAAATAGAGAAGCCAAAGGACTTGTATGTATGACTCATGAACATGAACTAAGGTGGGGGAATGATGGTGGGAGGGAGGCTACAGGGCAGAGGGGAATGAAAGGGAGCAAAAAAATGGGACAACTATAATAGCATAATCAATAAAATATATTTAAAAAGAAAAAACAATACAATGAAAATGGGATTGCATTATTTATATATGTTTATATATATAATATTATTGTTTTAATCAAATTTATTTTGTTATATACCTTTACCTCAATATACATTTACATGCCAAAGGCTAGGTACTACAAGCATATGGCAGGGTCTCTGCCCTTAAAACCAAACATAGCCTGATTTATTTATATAATAATTCTCCAGAAGCTCAGTTGTTGATATCAAGAAGGTCAAATGCATACAGAGGAATCCAGTTGATGGAAGATGGGAGAATCCCAGCAACCACTTACCATAGCACCCAGGCCCGGGGCTAGTCAGCCTGTGGAAGTGCAGCACTGTCCCCTACTTGAAATAGGACCTGATGTCCAGGGGTCTTATTTTCAGTCAGAGATAGCTCAGCCACAGTATTCAGCCATAGTACTTCAGAAAGTGGGAAAGGAAAAAAAGAGCAGCATAAAGAAGTATGTCAGTGGATGAGTTCAGGAGTGGCGAGCTGAACCACAAGCTTCCAGGGAGGAAGGACATCTGCTGTTCTCCCTTTGCAGGCCACAAGCAATAAGCGTCCTGGAAAATGCAAAAATCCAGAGCACTGAGGGTGCTATTGCCAGAACAAGAGTGTCAATAAAAAGAATGGGTCTCCCCACCCCCACATTACTTCTTTGATCTGTTGCATACAGATGTTCAGTAACCTCCAATACTCCCCAACATGGACCATTTTTCATTCAGCCAGTTACTCTACATAGAAAATTGAAGGTCATCCTGAACTTTTCCTTGATCCTGATCTTGATATCTATGCTCATGCCCCTCAGCTACACATGATCACTCCCATCATGTCAGATGCCCCTACCTCCATCAGGTAAGGTAGAACATAGAGATAGGATAACATGTATTGTCACATGGTGTTGCTCAGGGGACATTAACTCTAGGTGGCTTGTCAAAGGAAGTCGTATAAGAATGACAAACCTTCGAGTAAACCTTAACAGAGGAGTGCTCTGACAAGGGAGAGAAATGGAGGTGTCACAGGAAGACTAGTGGGTTTACGCGGAGGAGTTGTGGGAGAAGAGCAAGTCAGGAGTCATTCTCAAAGTTAACTAGTGCCAGACTCACTCTGTAGATAGTGAGTTCTTTTTTGAGCTAAGTATTATCACACAGAAAATGGAATGTGAGGAATATCCATTGGCAATTTTAACTCAAGGGACCTCACTAGAATTATTTTCTCCTCCTCCTCCCCTTCTTCCTCCTCCTTCTTCTTCCTCTTCCTCTTCTTCTTCCTTTTCTTCTTCTTCTCCTTTATTCTTCTCCCTCCCCATTTCATATGCTCTTCTGCTGAATTCATATCTTCATTACTAACACTACCACACACCAGTTACTCTACATAGAAACTTGAAAGTCATCCTGAACTTTTCCTTGGTCCTGATCTTGATATCTATGCAGACACTAAGTACTGTCTATATTGCCTTCTCTAAATATTTCTCAAAAGTCCTCTCTGCTCCATCCCTGCTAGCACATCAATAATTCAGGCCCTCATTACCTCTTGGTAATCTTGCCTCAAATTTAATGCCCTTCATTTTACCCTCTGCATTGTCACTGGTGGCTCTCAAATTCAAATGAAACCATGTTACCACCTATCACATTAATTTATCATTTCCCATTGTTGTCATAAGGAAGCCTTTGGCTTGTCACATGAGTCCCTTCATGATCTGGTACTCACTTATCAGAGTGATTACCTGTTCTAAATCACTTATACCTAACCTTATCAAACTACCTGCTGTCCCTGTTCTGGTCTGTTTCACAGTTCAGGTCTTTGCACATGCTGTTTCAATGTCAATGGGTCAGACTATTTTATACCTCAGGACTTTTGCACGTGTTTTTCCATCTTCCTGGACCACCATTCTGTTTTCTGCATGTCCTTCATTTACCTAGTGTTTACTTATTTCTGGAAACAGGAATTCAGCACTAGTATTATGTCTTGTATGAAGCTCTTTGGGCAGCTCAGGCTGATGTTAGAACTCCTGTTTGCTCTCTCCATGGTGCACTCTGCTACCTTCGTTAGAGCCCACATTACACTGGATAAACCAGGACTTAGATGTCTGTTTCCCTCCACTGGGTTATTTTATGCAGCCCTGTGGCCCCAACACCTATTCCAGTGCTGGCTTCATGGTAGATTTTTAATAATTATGTTCCATTTAATATAAGAAGAACATAAATAAATCATAAAAATCCGTTCCAGACAGAGAAAGCTTAGAACTCCCAAGATCTTATAACCTACGCATCCCTCTAAATACGAACTTCCAAAAGCAAAATGGAGCCATAACCTGGAGAGAAGTTTCACTGAGGCCCAGGTGACTTAACCTGATGTGTACAACCACTTATAGGGTCAGATTATAAAAATAGAAATAAAAACTTCATATGTGCCCACATATATATGAGTTTTTTATGCAGATTGTACTCTGTTCTACTTGGGCTTAGCATGATCCCCAAATATTTCAGTTGGGATTATATGAAAGAACTGAAGTTATCTTGCAGAATGCCCAAGGTGTCTGCTCAGTATTATCTGGCCAAATTGGTGCCGCATTGAGCCCTCTCTCTCACCTCTATCACCAAATCCCTTCCCTGTCCTTGGATGTGAAATTGTATCAGAATGTCAAGACAGATCTCCTACCAGGCAGGGCTCTGAGTCATCCTGCTGTTTTACAGAGCCAAAGGGCTCCCTGAATCACCTCAAGTATTTCCAAATGAGCCCAGAAAGACAAGTAGAGGGCAAGCATAACAGAAATATAAACCCATAAAAATAGTCCTGTAATCATAGCCACTCATGAACTAGGTGGGAGCAGTAACAGATGGCTATGTCTGTCTAATTTTCCAATCCCTGAGGTTGTACCTCTGCTTCCCTTCCATCTCTTTTCCTGGAACATGGTTTTGGCAGGGAGTAAGTCCCTTGGAATTAACAGTATCCTTCAAAGTCATTCCAGAACGGTACAGCAACCAAGGCCAACCCACATGCTACCCAGAATCAGACACATTTTATTACTCTCAATGAAATGAGTCATGCCCAAACTACATCAGTAACCTTGTCAGGATGTTTCCACATTTTAACAAAGCATATGAGTTGATCAATTGTCTCTTTTCAAATTGATTGATTGATTGATTGATTGAGAGAGGGGAAGGGAAGGAGAAAGAGAGGCAAAGAAACATCAATTGGTCGCCTCTAGCATGCTCCCTGACAGGAACTAAACCTGCAACACAGGCATGTGCCCTGACTGGGAATTCAAGTGACATTTAGCTTTGCAGGACAACACCTAACCAACTGAGCCACACTGGTTAGGGCAGATAAACGTCCTTTTTTAATGTAAAGGACAAATAAATTGGGCTCAGATGAAAGTGAAAAGGTATTTAGGCAATGTTATTTGCTGATTGTCAGCCCCATGCCTGGGCACAGGCAGGCCATGTTGTCCTAATTCCTGCCACCTGCCTGCCACTAGGGTGCCACCTATGGCCGATCAGTTTCTTCAGTTGGAAAAGTGTCTGGAACTTTGGATAAACACTGGCTACAGCTGATCTTCCAAATAGGTATTCCCCAGAACATACTACCAGTATTCTGGTAGTTATTAGTGTTTGTAAAGATTTTACAGTGATTTAAAAAATGTAAAATACAATGTTTCCAAAATCACTGAAGCTTCTTTTCATAGGATCCTCTGTAAACTTCCTGAGCCCAGTAATTAAAAGAGATTATACTTTAAAGTTTTATACAAGTGAAATATTTGATATATTTCTCCATATTTAATTTTTTTATAATATAGGATAAAGGAAATGTACCAGTTTTTTTCACCAAGTCCATGTTGATTTCCCCAGATCCAATTCAGGTGACCCCAGTGTTGCATACAAATATTATCACCTTCTATGAGTAGCAGGAGTGAGCAAATTTAAGAAATAACATGCTAAGAAATTGGGTTTAATCTGTCAAACACTTTTTGAACACTTACTAAACATTGTTCTAGGCCCTGTACAAGAGCCTAGATATTCACAAAGTTATCTTTGACCTCACAGAGCTTTTCATCTAATGAGAGAGGTAAACAACTAACTCTAATGCCCAGCAGGATGCAAGGAGCAAGCACACTTACAGAGCACTGAATATATGCCAGGAGCTTAAATTCTTCATTCCACTAATCCCCACCGCAGCCCTCTGGCTAGATATTATCACCCTTCCAAAGATGGGAAAATTGAGGCTAAGAGAAGTTATGTGACTTGCCCAAGGTCACACACAGTAAATCACTATACATAAGCCCAGGTCTGTCAGTCTGTATAGCCCATGTTCTTTCTCTAAACTGAACCACATTCCTTCTTAATAAAAGTAGTGACACCCTGGGGTGACTAAGCAAGGAGTTAAGGATGCTGATATAGGTATCAGAAAGGGCTTCATGAAGGAGATGACATTTGAGCTGAGACTTATAGGAGTATGAGTTAAATAGGAAATTCAGGGGAACGAAAATGTCAAACTAAAGAAACTAAAGGAGTGTGAGCTTCTTCATTTATTCATTCAACACACATTTATTTAACACATATATGTGTGTTGAACCTAGCTCCAGGTACTAAGGAGACAGAGGTGAGCAAGACAAGCAAACGAAGGCCTTCCTTCAAAGCACTGAGGTTCTAGTGGAAAAAAGAGGTCTAAACGAGCACTATAACAAATTATAGATGCTACAATTGTGGCTGTAATGTGTACACAGTATCAGGTTGAGACTGATGTTGGGGGCAGGGAAAGAAAGAAAATTCTCTGGATAAAGTGATCAAGGAGGGCTGTCTTGAGTTAACTTTTGAGCAAGGAGCTAAGTGGAATAAGGGGCAAGCTGTGTTGATGTTTGCAAGAGGAGTTCTCCAGGAAGAGTCCTTGAGGAGGGAATGAAGTTGGAGGAGTCCAGTATGGCAGAGGCAGCCTGAGCAAGGGGGACCCAGTAGGAGATGAGAAGGAAGATGGGCAACAGCTGATGCCAGAAGGCTTTGGATTTCAGTCAGAGTGGTGAAAAGCCCCAAGAAGTTTCTGAGAATGAGCATAACATGCTGTGATACATTTTAGGGAGATTTCTCTCGGGGCTAAATGGACATTTTTCTATGGGGGAAAAAGGAGAAACAGAAAGCTAATTTATGAGGCTGTAGCAGCCCAGGTAAGACTGTGGTGGCCTGGGAAAGGTACAAGCAGGAGAAGTGGACTAATTTGGGATACATTTGGGTGGTACTTCTACCATATTCCTGGTCTGTTCAGAAAGAAAAGTTTCTAAGAGCCTAGGATTAAGAGTAAATTCTACACACCTGAGATAAAAAGGCTCACAGAGAGCCCAAGGTCTCCTTGAAGGAGGAGACCTCCGTGCCAGAAGGTACTGTGGAGGAATAAAGGTCTGCAAGTGCCTTGGAGAGTAAAAATGACCATAACCCAAATGAAAGTGTTCACTGAGGAGGAAAGTTTTAAACAAGAACCAGAAAATTGATGAAGCATCTGAGCCTAGGTTAAGAGTGTATATGAAGAGTGTTTGTAATTAAGTAGAGGTTCTGAAGTGCACAGTGAAAAAGGTTAGGAGGGGATCGATTACATCTGATTTAGGGAGAAGAAACAACAGAGCTACATATTGTGGGGAACTTGGAAAATATGGTGACTGGAGGAACATTTTTCAGTTTTGAGGATAAACAGAGGTTAGTCATGGGTAAAATAATTGGCCTAGAAATTTCCACAGAACTGGACCTGGAAGTCTTTGATGGATTGAGGTCACTAATGGATTGAAGGACTTGGATCTCTCTAGAATGAGCCAGCTGCTCCTGGAAATCCTAGATCAGGTAGGCTGGCAATGGGATTGTTTAGTTTCCCAGGAGCCTCAGCAAGTGCTGGACTTAAAATTAGCTCCAGATAGACAGGAGGCCTGTCTGGATGGAATTCTTCACAGCTTGCCTTAACTGTGACTCCAAGGGAATAAATAAAAAATGGCGGTATTGATTTTAAAATAACTCTTGATGAGATCATTGTCTGTACTTTCTGTTTTCTTTTACTCAGCTTACACTTATACTCAATTTATCAATCCACAGAAATCTGATTTTAACCAATTTCATTTTATCAAAACAGCTCTGGCCAAGTTCACTAGGAGCCTGACTCCATGTTGCCTGATCCAATGGGCATTTTTCAGCCCTTATCAGACATCTTAGGCCTACTGACCAACCCTTCTTAAACAAACACTTTCTTCCTTCCTATTACCATGGGGACACTGCCCCTCTTGGGTATGATCCTACCACTTTGCCACTCATTTGTTCTGTCTATAAAATGCTATTTTACTTAGCTTTTAAAATGTTGGAGTTGCTTAATACTTGATTATAGGCCCTTTACAGTTCTTGTTTTATCTCCTCTATATAGGCAAGCTTGTTTAGATCCGTAATTTCAACTGCCTGGCATAATGGTGGCATGTGAAAAATTCTGTGGGAGTGTTCAGAGATATACATGATGAAGACATGTGGGAGGTTCCTTGAGTTGGGTCATTGCTACTCAAGTGTAAAGTGTGGCCTTAGGATGGATAATAAAGTCTGAGGGGAATATACACAGAGGAAGAAAAGGGAACCTAAGCTAGTTAAAACTCTGGAAAAACTATTCACCGGACTGGAAGATGAATAGCTACCAATAAATAAAACTACATGCTATTGTTATTCACCATGATTACCATTATTCTACAAGTTAAGTGCTTGTCTGTACATTTCAAGACCTTTATTTATTATCTATGCATTAACTCTTTATTAGCATTTCCTACCTTCCACCCATTGCCTTTATCCAAAATTTTCATGCATACCTTTCCATAAGTGTCTATTAGGAAAAATAAACAAAAGTAACCATATGTTTTTCCATTATTTTATCAAGGGAACAAGTAGAAGATCACTTGCAAGCAATCAACAATAATTTTTGCATGCAACTAAAAGGAATATGTTCTACTTTTTTAAAGTCCACAATATAGACAACTCTCATTAATACGCAAGGCAGTTATCTACAGTGTATCTTGTGGAAACCCTGCTGTTAAGGTCGCTGATCTGCTCTAATAAATTACCTGCTTTGTTGACATCTATGCTATCCAATTTCAAAATAACCACACATTTCCTTGGTAGCCCACCTCTCCATTTTCTTTTATTTTCAGATTGTCTGCTGAGACAATCCATTAAAAAGGGGTAACACTCACCTTGGGACTGAAAGACCTAAGTCAAAGTCATAACTTGTTGTTCATTCATTCATGCACAAAATCTCAACTCTTTATCAGTGTGAATAATCTTACAGCCCTTCCTCGCCTCCCCCAAAAAGGCAGATGGTAAGCATATTACTATTAGGGAAAGCTTTGAAAACCCAAATACAGCCATTTCCCTTGCTCAGTGAAAAATTTCAGAGACTCATCTGTTCACTGTAGCTTTAATACGTGGACTGGGGGAACTGCCTCACTAGAGCCACTGTTAATATATTACAAGTATATTTGCAGAATATAAGAAACACCTAAATTCAGTCCCACCTATAACATGTTCCTCAAAATTGCCCTGGAAGGGGTTGTTGTTCACTTTTGCAAATGAGAAAACAGAGGCTCAAGTCTGAGTAAATTGACCAAAATCACACAGTTAGAAAACGGTCCCACCAGGACTTAATTTTTCAGATTTTTTAATTCCAGCTTGTACACCTTGCAACATTTTTAACAAGAAAGAATAAATCCTTTCTCAGTGCAAGGAATGACAATTTAATAACCTGAGTTAATGTACCTCTGAAAAAGATTGATTTCTTCCCTACCTATACTAGGTCAGGTTTATTCAAAATTCTCAAAAATTGATTTATAAGAATCAGGAGAAGGTGCATGAAACTTTACCTATACAACACAAATAATAATACTTAGTATTCACATATAACTTCACATTTTGTAGATATTGATGATAAACAATAAAAAACTTATTTCCTAGATGGCTATTATAATTTTTCACAACACAAACCACCTAGATAGACATCCTTGTTATTGAACAGAAATCTTTGAAAGATCAATTTAACACCACTTTAAACATGCAGAGCTCTGAGCCTCATTCTGTTGGGACACATTCTTGAAGTCTTGTACATTTAACTTACAACGAACTTCAATAAACTGTTCTCTTTAGCAGTCTTTCAGGATAAAGGTCACATACAGACTGCAAGTTAGCTGTAGATAGATGCTATACAGGACATGCTAGTCATTTTCAGCTTGAGAAATAGAAGTGTCCAAACTCATGATAATTAAACGTTGACACTCTCTTTTCCACAGTAAATGAAATGCTATAGACCCCCAGTTTAAATTCTTCTCAAGTTTTCAGAGAAAGAAAGTGACTCCAAAGCAGCTTTCGTAAGTATTTTTCTGCATGAGTAAGACTTAGTGTAGTCTGACACAACTGTGATGCTTGCAAGGTGAAGGATGTACTTGAGACAAGAGGATAACATACATGCAAAGTGGTTTGGACCGAGAGAGGTACATGCAGTTAGCTCTTTGCATATGACCTTGACTTGGCTACACCAGTTAGTTTATGTAAGTGTTCAGTTCATCAACAAATAAAATAAAAGACCCAAGCCCACCTTTTTAATTATAAATTGCTTCTCCCTCCTCCACCATCAGACTTCAACTCATTTCAGCACTAAAAAAAAAAAGTCATCACAACTCCTAGTAGCTTGCTTCTGTTTCCGCTTCAATAGATATCCTGTAGATGGGAAGTCACAAAACAGCTTTGCATCCCATCAAGTTGCCTCCACCCCAAAACAGCTGCAATGCTTATCTAATTAAACCCAAGCACCAAACTGTGAGCTTCTGCATCAATCATTAATATAGTATTTTGGATCACTTTAAATTCTGACTGGGGGTATGTGGCTCCCTGCACATTGGTCTCTAAAGGAAATTTTTCAAATAATCTTTAAGTGGCATGAAAAAAATAAAATAAGCTGCCTGCTGTTTGATGAGCACTCCACTACCGTGCTGCACTCTGATTAACTGTTAATACCAATTGAGAGATGAATATTACTTATTCCAAAAAGCTAAAGATTTTTTTATTCTTATGAAAAGAAAAATTCAGTTTTCCTTGCCTCAAAAAATGTGGCTTCATGCCCAAATTTTAAGTGGCACCAAAGAATGGTGGTTTTTGGTCTCTCATCTCTCGTTTGCAGCCATTGCATGGAATCACATCTTTTCTCTGGGAGACCATCCACAAGCTGGTGAACTATGATTTCCATGTGGGATTTGCACATTCATACCCTACATATGGAATGTAGAAATGCTCTTACAGAGATCTGATGGCACAGAAATATTTATGCAAATCGCTGTCCTGCCATGGCACATGTTAATGCACTGGGGTTCAAGCTCATAAACCGAAAGGAACAGTTTCCTACATCACTATTCTAATAGACTAAAGCCAATGGGTCAAGCCAAATGGGACAATTTATACAAAGAGAGACTGGCAAAAACTAACTGAATGTCTGCTTTCTTCTAGCATTCTAGGAAAAACACCAAGCAGCTGTGCCAAAGCATACTGCTCTTCTTTGTTTAGAAAAAAACTGACCCACTAGAACTCAGGAGATGCAGTTAGCACTAGGTTCCAGAAATATGTATGCAAAAGACTTCCTAACAAAGAACAATAAAGTTCAAAAACACAACATACATCAAGTTCAGCATAAATACAGCTTAAAAATCATAAAGAAATAAGATACAGTTTGGGAACTACAAGGTTCTCATTCCCATAAGCCAAGACTGACTGGACCTTAGCCAGGTTATTGCCTGGCACCCAGCCACATCAACTGTAGAGTAATGGGGAGCCTCAGAAAATACAAATAAGGAAAGAGCATGATTCAAGAGTGGTAAAAGTACAATGAAAAAAAATAGAAGTTTCAGAGTGGCTTACTGCAGAGAAGAGGAGGGTAAAAGATTTAGGGACAGTCTGAAAGTCCACATGAAGGGAGTAATCAGAGGTGTCTTCCAAGTCTACTATACAAGTTAAAAGATCAGGGCATAAGAGTTAGGACTATGTCAGTTTAGCTCAGCTGAAATTGCATTTCTCAGAATGTTTTGCATGCACATGTGCTTGTGTGTGTGTGTGTGTGTGTGTGTGTGTGTGTGTGTGTGTGTAATTCTGGGAGGAAGACAAGAGACATTTTGCAGGTAATAAGGAAGAAGGATGTGAAGTAGCAGTCATATGACATTTTAGTCTTTGAAGGTGAGAGCAGGGCTAGAAGCTCTGATGCAGCTCCTGACATTGTTGCTGATCTGCTTGCTTACCCTGCTGACCCACAGCAGCTCTAGCTCCTACTGGATTCCCTCTGACAAACCTCTGTAACTCTGAGGCCAGGAGTGTGTTCAATTCACTCACAAATGGTACCAACTGCTTATGATAGACATCCCCATCAACAAAGCTGGTGGTCAGAAGGTTCTGAGAGACCAACAGGGATTCAAGTCCATCCTCCTGGATTCCAGCTAGTACCTACAGTTCCTGGTTTATCCTTGCTTTTCTCACTTCACATCCATCTTTCCTCCCAACTCTTATTCCCTCATGCACTCCTTTCAGTGAGACCAGCTTGACAACACTCAGAAAGGAAGAGTAATTTCCCTTGACTTGTAATGGTTTAACTACAACAGTCTAGACAATACCACACAGCTCTGTAGAGGTTCAGGCTCAAAAATGTGTGTTACAATATTTTGTAATAAACCATCTCTGATCCAGAAACCTCATGTTTTCACATTTCTTTTCCTGTCTATAGGTATATGTAGTTATGGCAGGCTAACATGTTAACTTATAAAGAGGGGTGAAATCTCACACCCTTCTCAGTTTCAGACATAGCACTTTTTACATGGATTCCTATCATTTCTACATTCTTAACTCATCCAATAAGGAGACTGATTCCAGAAGAATAATTTCTCCTCCTGATTTCTCTACTTTGTAAGCAAGGCAAAACAAGAATGTGCCAGATTCTCTGCTTTGACTAGAATGAACTTCTCAAGAGATGTCTGGAAAGTGGATGACTACCAGCAGTGTTTAACCTTTCCTCTGTACCATTTCTACACTCCACATCAGGAAAGAGCACTCTGCATCCTTCTTTTAGAAAAGCCTTCCACAGTACCCTGCCAGAATAACATCATGCCTCATTAAGCAGTCTGTGTACAGGCAGAGAGATCCCATAGTAAAAATGGATGAACTCTGAATCTCACTTCATCACCTACCCTCTCAGTGACCTTGAGAAGTCATGTAATATTTCTGAACACCAGTTTCCTTACATGAAAATTTGAGATAATCACACCTGTTTTGCTTACCTTACAGGGTGTCAGTATCAAATGAAAACATGTATGTGCAAATTATTTATAAATGTAAAGGGTATAGAACCCAACTCACTCCACTTACCAAAGAACATTTTGATTTAGTTAAGCAATACATTGGGAATCAGTTATTGGTATATATGGTGTGTGTGTGTGTGCCAGGTATACCAATGAGCTTCTTAGCTATGACAAGCACTGCCCTTTTGCCTCCCCATTTCAAGAGTCTACTTAATCCCCTCCCTAATACTCTAGTTTTCCCCCACTATAGGACAAAACCTAACCTTGAACCTCAACAAGCATGACTAGGGCCTTCAGACCCTGCTAGTTCTCAAGAGTCCTTTCTCTAGAGAACTGGATTCTGCTCCCAATATTTGCTAGCTACTAGAAAATTTTTCCCATGAGAAGACAAATTACCCTAGATCATAATATCCACACTCTCCTTACTTTCATTTTTTTTGTCTGGCCTGTCTCAATTATAACCATGGTGCCTTACTGCTGCATTGGACCCCACCTTCTATTCTGATATCAAAAATATTACCTCTTAATATTTAAAAAGCTGTACTTGATTCTCAGTTGAACACTGAATTTTGGACCACTCAATTATTTTTCATGGGCCAGCATTAAATGTAATGTCCTTTTTTATTTTTCATATGTGTATCAGTAACACTAACATCCCTAACATTTTACTTGTCCTTATATTCTCACTTTTTAATGAGCAAGATATAATTCCTTACCCCTGGAGTTCACCACACAATTTATTTTGGCCAATGGGATATTTGTCAATGTAACAGAGTCTTGAAAAGCACATACAAGTTGTTTAATCTCAGGCACTGCCATGACCATGAGAACTTAAGTAGGCTAGCCTCCTGGAAGATAAGAGACATGTGGAGCAGGCCTAAGTTGCTCCAGTGATCTCTATCATGGCTGTCCTAAAACAGATGACAGCAAACCAACCTCCAAATATACAAGTCCATCCAAGAAACTAGAGGTAAAGTAAATAAAGACACTATTTAAGAAGGAAGTAACAGTTTGGGACTGTAGGTTATGTAGCATTACTGTATAATAAATAACTGATTCAGAAATCAGTACACAGAGTGAGGTGTTGCTTTAACAAAAACCAAAAGTATGTGACATTGGCTCTGTGACTAGGTGGTAGGTAGAGCCTAGAAAAGTGGAAGTGAAATTTGTAGAAATCTGGAAAACATGATAAGAAAACTCTGATAAGATGAGGGAAAGTTGGTGATCCATGTGAATGTAGTGGCAAATTGTACTATCAAAGATAGAAAATATCACTGATAAAATCCTGGACTTCAGCAAAGAAATTTCAAGGTAGAATGTTGGAAGTGTCAGCTTGCTGTAACTACCTGTGTATAATAAAGTATTACAAGGGAAAGATGAACTCAGAAAATAACTGAGTTTAACTTAGTTGAAATAATGCAAGTTGACCTTAAAATGTAAAGGTGCTATATTCTGCTAATTTAGAAAATATAACTGTTTTTCATCTCCAGTCTTTTAAGTCAGTAAAATATTCTCAAATTAAGATATAGTCATGGATAAAGACCAAATTAAGGGTGTATCTATGAGACCTTTTGTTAAGACTTCTTGGATCATTGAGGAGGTACCGTGTAGGTTCTAAAAAGGGACTTTCAGTATTCTTCAGGACATTATACCACATCAATTAAAATGCACACAATATCAGGGATTAAATATATAGGAGGGAAGTATGTCTCCAAAGAATTGTGGGTTTGGCTTTTGACACATGGACTGCCCTGGACTAAAAGGAATCATGACTGTTAAAAAATGAAAAGTGGCTCTACACCCCCAACTTTCTCTGAGAAAGAAGCAGGCGAAGAAGTTGTTCAGAGGCTACAAATTCTAAGCCCTCTTCAGAAGTGGCCAAGGAGGAAGAATAAGGACATATCAGATGACAGAGATAAGAGTTGTGGAGAATGATGGACTGGGGAGCCAATCATAGAAAGTAGAATCTAGGTCTAATCAAGCCACATTCCCCATACCCAAAGTGAATTTACCTTTGTGACTTGCTTTGGCCAGTGGTATTAACAGGTATGTTGTGAATAGAATCCTAAGCAGCACTTGTGCATTGGTGTTAGCTCACTCTTGCCCTCTGCCATCATCATGAGAAAATGCCTGGGTCAGTCTGATGGAAGGCAAGAGATGTATGGAGCACATTCATTCAAGCTGAAGCCATTCCATATTAGCTGACAGCTAGTCAACCACCTCAAATACAAGCGCAATAAATTCATGCTTTTGTTTAAGACAGTGAGTTTTGGGGTAGTTTGTTGTGCAGAATAGTTCTGAAATAAATGACCAGTATACCATGCTTCTTAGTTCCCACTTGCCTTCCATGTGGCCAAAGTCTTAATGTGTCTTCTACCTGCAGTCACTCTCTCTGTGGCTATTATTTTTATCAGCACCCTCACTTCTATTCTCAGAAATCTTGTTATACATGTATACATGTTCCATATATGAGGTCTGTCCAGAAGGTATCCAGCCACATAATGTGAAAAATAGGGATATTTATTAGAGAAGATACAAGAAACATTGTACATAGGACAATTATACCTCAGTCCCCTTCAAAGTAGGCACCTTGGGACCTCACGCACGTTCTCCCAATCACCATCATCTATCCCATTGTATTTTCCTGAATCTCATTGAAGGTCTGAAATCTCTTCCCTTTCAAGGGTAATTTTAGTTTTTGGAAAAGCCAGAAGTCACAGGATGCCAAATCTGGGTTGTAGGGGGCTGAGTCACCTGGGTGATTTGATGTTTGACCAAAAAACTGCATGAGACGTGATGCATGAGCAGGTGTGCTGTTGTGATGAAGCTGCCAGTCACCAGTTGTCCACAGCTATGACCTTCTGAATCATCCAAATAGTTTCCACAGAGGAATGTTCAATCTTAATGCAAAATTTGATGCAGAATTGTTTCTCTACTCTCTCAGTCATTTTGAATGCGACAGCAACATGGTACACATGCTCACTCAACGGCATCTACTGCCCCCACTGACTAGTACAGTGAAGTCATCATTGTTCATTCATGTGTACTCTAGTCCACTCTCCTTGGCTTCCAGTTTACATCAATGTCACATAAACTGTTCTCGTTATATTAATAATGGCTGGACTTTTTCTGGATAGACTTCATGTAGCCTTTCTATGCTGCCTTCCTATGATTAGAGATGTTTTCTATAATAAAGGTACACTTCTCCACATGGCCTCCACCTCTATCACAACATTCCAAGTGTGTGTCCAGTTCTAGTTAGTGGTGGAACCTTGAACACATTGGTGAAACTCTCTAGGTCTCATTGTCCTTATCTGTAAAATATGAATATTTTTACACACATTGGTGAAACTCTCTAGGTCTCATTTTCCTTATCTGTAAAATATGAATGTAGCAGTCTCATTTTCCTTATCTGTAAAATATGAATATAGCAGTCTCATTTTCCTTATCTGTAAAATATGAATATAGCAGTATACTTAGATGAAATTTACACTTATTTAGCACTTTCTACACAAACATATCAAGTGTGTTTTTATATGTCATCTGTTGTCCTAAAATACAGTGTGGGAAATGTTTTTCCATTTTAAAAATTAGGAAATGTGGGGCACAAAACTTTTTTAAAGCTTCCAAAGTCATAAGTAACAGAATTAAAGTCTTCTTAGCCTTGCTAGAAAGAAAGAAAGAGAGAGAGAGAGAGAGAGAGAGAGAGAGAAAGGAAGGGAGGAAGGAAGGAAGGAAGGAAGGAAGGAAAGAAGGAAGGAAGGAAGGAAGAAATTGAACCACAAAAATTAAAAAAACAAACAAACAAACTGGTAAGTACTTCAATAGAAAGAAGCTGAAGTTTACTCTCCTCATAATTAAGCACAATTTGTAACATTTGCCAGTAAAAACTATAACACTCCTGAAATTTGATAAACTTGGAACAGCCTTTCTTGCAAGTGACCATTTTCTGTGAATCAGGAATTTCGCCTCGGGCACTGTTTCTCCACTACAGATAATTGAAACTCTGAAGCTGGCAAACAAGTCCTTTATACCAAACACTGCTCTTTCAACTTGATTGTTCGTTCAACATAAATATTTACTAATTATTGTCTATGTACCAGGCATTGTGCATTCACTCTGCCAGGCATGCAACTTAGAGCCAGACAGTCTGGTATCTGAGCTTTTAAGGCCAAGAGTCAAACACTTATGTCTGGTATTTTCTAATTAAGTAAACCATTTTTACACAATAATTACAGGGTCTTGGAATACAATGTAATTGTTGGCAAGCTGGCTGAACTCAAAGAGAAGTTGTGATGTTCCCTACCCCAGTCCAGGCTCTACAAGAGAATGATTTTCAAGTCTAATTTTTTCACTCCTGTGAGGCTGGACACCAAGCACAATGTTTGGCTCACAGTTGGCAGTTGTTTCTCCCCACTTGCTTCAATTTCCTAGAGAATGTATTAAAAACAGGGGTTCCCAACCACCCTCTCTCCCACGAGATACTCATCCAGTGGGCAGAGGATGGGAGAAAGTTATCTGTAGTTTTCAAGCTCTATAGATGATTCTTATACACAGCTGGGGATGAAAACCACTCAGTGTGAGCTCTATACATATGTACAATGTATAAAAATTGAGTAAACAAATATTATTAAAGCAAATGGGTGCCATAATTTTTGAAACCATTAGGTACACTGCTGGGTATAAATTCTAAAGTCAAGAGAGGAACAGGAGGAAATGTAAGATTAGCATTATATAAGGGACAGCAACATATGCTATATTATATACCATAATACTGTAATAGAGCAAAAATCGTACCAGAAGAAGGGAATAACATGGAGTGTCCTAGGTCAAAAATGAGCAATTTTTCACATCAAAACATTTCTTAGACCCTTATAAGACACTACTTATACTTTTTAGATCTTTTTATTGAGAAAATATACTAAAAAACAAACCCAAATGAATTTAATACTTTCAAATAATTTGAATTTTATTAATTTTAAGCATCCACTTACATTTGAAAAATAATAATCCATACATATGCAACACATGTTTTATCCTCACCTGATGATTTGTTTATTGATTTTACTTTTTTTTAGCAAAAGAGGAAGTGGGAGAGAGAAAGGGAAACATCAATGTGAGAAAGAAACATTGATCAGTTGCTTCCCATAAGCACCACACCAGGAATCAAACCCTCAACCTAGGCATGTGCTCTGACCACGAATTGAACCCTCAACATTTTGGTGTACAGGACAACATTCCAATCGAGACCCGCAGTCATCACTGCAAGACATTTTTTGTTTGGTTTATAAACAATGTTTAGTGGATATGGGGACTCAGGAAGTAATTCAGTGGCCCACTGGAATTCATGCTCTGCACATCAGGAACTTAGGGCCTGTGCCACTTAACAATTAAAACTAAAAAGAAATATTTACTCAAAAGAGAAAGAGGCAAATGAGACTAATAGTAAGGCACAACTTAGATTTGTACATAGTGGCAAAACAATGTACTAGGACCAAATGAAAATGTTGTTTTTGGTTGTTGTTGTTTTGGGGGTTTTTTTGGTGTTTCTATTCCATAGAATTATTACGGTATTCTGGAAGGAAGGAAGGAAGGAAGGAAGGAAGGAAGGAAGGAAGGAAGGAAGGAAGGAAGGAAGGAAGGAAGGAAAGAAGGAAAGGAGGGAGGGAAATTAGGCCAGGCTCTGGGTCTGATGTTGAAAGGTGATGAAAAGAACATCTGAGGTAGAACAATTCTGTAGTATTTTCTCCGTATAGGCTCAAATTTAACATAAGACTATCTGGAGGGATATAACCAGGGGAGAAAAACCACTTGATCACTCAATTTTGTGAAAAGGCACTATTATAAAATAATAGCATTAAGAAAATAATATCAAATGTGCATATCTTAAAAAAGTAAAAAACAAAAATTCCATAAGAAGTCAACATTTTTTAATGCATCAAAGAGTGGTTCTTAAATAGAAATCCTTTGTGATTAAATGGCAAAGCAAAAGTGGCTATCATAGAAAAAGAAAAGGCATGTTATTATTGAATGAATAAACCGTTGATGAAAGATTAGCATTTTATTGTACACAAAGGTCACAGAAGGTCGTGATATAAAAACAGTACTGTTGCTCTGACTGGTCTTCATGCTTTGCTGCATGGCCCTGAGCTCTTCTCAAGAAATTTTTAAAGCCAAAGAAACAACACCCAAGGCTCACATACCATAATTTCACTTTTTACATACATACTTCACAATATTATTACTTCATTTAAGGGGACATATCTAATCTCCTGTAATATGTTCCTCTTTTCACAGAATCCAAATCCTCAATGATCCCAAAACAACCACAATTGTCTTTAATTTTTATTTAGCAACATTTCTTAAGGTCCATTTCTTTAAAGTTTGATCAAGATTCTCCTCTATAAAGAGGGCTCTGTGATGAAATAATTAGCATTGTAAAGATTAATTGAAATTTTATATTTACAGCATCTGTTTAGCTATGTTTATCCCATCAGTTCTCAAATATGTTTGACTTCAGATCTCCTTTATCATTTAATATTCATTTACATTCCATAGAAATAATCTTCATTGACACACAATTTGGAAACCCCTACTGATAATGACTCTAAGATACTTTGGAATTTACTCCTTCAGTCAACAAATACACTAGCTTCCACTATGTGCCACGAACGAGTCTAGTGCAGAGGATGTTCCAATGAAGCAGACAAGCACAGTGCCTCAGTCCTCGTGGAGCTCCCTTTCTAGCAGGGAAAAGACAATAAGCTTGTACTCTAACAAATACTCCAGATTGTTACAGGTGGTGCTGAGTGCTATGAGGAAAAAAGTAAAATCAGACTGGAGTAGAAAATGGTTAGAATGGGGGCAGGATGTGACTGTAAATGGGATGGCCAGGAAAGGCTTTCTCCAGAGGTAATATTTGAGATCAGATCTTAATTACGTTCACTACTTTTTCATATGAAATGTACTTTTCTAGTTATTTGAAAATTAGAAGTTGAGAAGCAAAAAACAAGATTAGTACTTTTCTTTTAATAAAAAAAAATGGATTAAACAGAACAATCATTCCCCACTTAAATAAGCACGTTTTATATGTGGGTTAAAAACTTGTATCTGTGAGGGATTTCACATCTAGTTCTCAGAGCCAGTGCTTTGGGACACCTTTGAGTCAAAGTCGTGAGTGTCAAACCAGAATTTGTCACATAAACCTGAATATTGTCCCATCTATTGGCATTGCAACAATCTTTCCTTTTACCCTTCTCTGAACAGGACACACACACACACACACACACACACACACACACACACACAATCAGATACCTGAAAATTCTGTATGGCAAATGACCAAGGATAATCATCTTAGTGGCTGATAATTAAGGCGAGTAGTAATGCTGGGAAGCCAAATTTGGTGGTACTTAAAGTGCAAACCACTTTTCACTAGCCTCAGTTCCTGCTGATTGCTCATCAAAATGACTCCTGAAACTCTTGGGGAAGCAACATGGAATGTTACATAAAAGCTTTGCTATTATTAAGGTACTCCTTAATGAAATACTTCTCTCCCACAACAACAAACATTTTCAATCCAGGAAAATGCTTTTATAAGTGCTTTTGGTAAATAATATCCATAATGTTCATTGTGTTGTTTGTTAAAATGGTGTTGAATAATAAAATCTCCCTCCAAAAAGAGACTCTAAATGATAAAAAAAAGCATTCATTTAATAGCAAGCTGTTTTTTTTGTTTTTAATTCCAACATGTTTCTGAAATATACACTTAAACATTTGTAGTAACAGAAGAAAATCTTTAAGCAAACAAATAAAAAATTTCTTATCATTGTGTTTTGTATAGTCAAATTGCACACAGTATTATAAAATAAAAGTACTTGTTGCTAGGCAATTCCATGATTCATCCCAAATTGGGTTTTAGTCAGATTGATGAAAGGGATCCCCCTTTATTTTTTTCACTAGAATACAATTTTTGCTTGAGAAAAAAATTGTGAATTGATGATATAGAAATAGAATTTTTCATAGCAATAAATAAATCTTACTCCAACACTAATATCTAATGATATGCATAATTTTTGTAATGCATGGGAATCAAATATAAGGCATATAAAGCCTAGGTAATGATTGCCCTTGGCATTATGTTAACAGTACAGATAAAAGTAGTTCTGGGATCAGCCCAGAAGAAGAAAGACTAGGAAGAATATGCTCCAACCTGCCTCCAGAAACATCTACATTCATGTTCCAAATCACCAGCTGTTGGTCTCCCTGATTTCAGAAATGTCACCATTATTGGCCTACATCTCCAAGGACAACATTGAAGGAGGCAACATGCCACTGGGATGTAAATTTAAAAATATTTGTTAAAGGTTAATTGTGTAATTGATAGTTATATCTGATCATGAAAAACTCATACCCTTTATGTTATTTAATAACAAAGTATATAGATATTTAATCATGCTCAATCAAAAGGGAATGAAGGTGATTCTTAGTGAAATATTATTTGTATGTATGTACTTATGAAGTCTTAGTGTTCTTCACTATCTACCTGCAAATTCATTTATTTATTTGAGGATGCAGATATGTGAATTCACACACACAGAGATGTGCACCAAGGCCCACCTTCAGTCTTTAAGCCAAGTATAGGAGACTGAAGATGGCAGCTGAGTAGGTGGAAGATGAGTCCACCTGCTCCTGCCTCCAGCCCAGATTTTCAGCTGATCTTCCCACAATTACCTAAACAATCAACAGAATCATAGCTGATATGAAGTTTTGAAGCCAAGGAGCACAGAAGATGCTCTGTACTGCCCAGTAAGAAGATTCTATAAGTTGAAGAGGAGACACCCTATGCATGGTGCCCGCAGCAGCAGAGAAACTAGACAGAAGTTGCAGCTTTGGAGATCCCTCCCCATTTGAAGCAAGGAAACTTAGTCCCACACAGGGACCCCCTACCCTAATCAGGAGTGACTTTGGGGGGAGTATACTGAGTCTGGGAGATCCAGGTTACACACATACAGCAAGCAGCACACCCATAGCTGTAGCACCAACCTGGAGAGCTCCAGATAGGAACTCAATGTACTGAAACAATCAGGTTTCTGTTGGGGACCACTTTGTGTAGTTTCAGGCACTGTAGCCCCATGAGAGCAGTCCTTGAAAAAGGCTAGTAAGTCTCCTTGGAAAGCCAGGAAACACAAGTGGTAGACACAACCTGAGAGCAGCGTGGAGGGTTCCTCTGGGCAATCAGGCCTGAAATGTACATTATATCCTTTGAAGCTTGTTCTGCATTGCAATAGCCCAGTTGATACAGAACAGATATGTAAGTTCAAAATGTAAGGAGTGAACTGCTTGTCTCCTGAAATACCCTTTACAACTATCTGGAGTCAGCATGTCTCACTGACCCTGACCAGAGATGATCTCTGTGTTTCTTCAATTGTTATCTGTAGATACTGTAAGTTTTTTATGACTATATCCTTTTGGACATTGCTTGATAAGCTATGTATATATGCTGTATACCCCTGCACATTCTGACCCTAATGAAAGCTGTTTCGGAGAAGAACTCCTCCTTCGGAGGAGTAGGGGCATTCTCTACTAGAGGGAATCACTACCCCCTTTCCCACCAGAACAATAGATTGTGTCCAAGATGACTTATTCTCATCCAAGGTGGCCAGGAGAGCTCCGAGGGATGGAGTTCTCCCACAGGTTGCCACACCTGGGTCTGCCAGAAGCACCTGCAGGCTGCAACCATCTGTAACCTTGAGAGAATTTGCTTTGGGGGGAGTTTGTATGTATGGAAAGCCAGACAGTGATTCGGTACTGTGAGGTGGGTACTGCAAAGATGCTCCTTCAAAAGAACTGAAAATGTGTCTGGGCAATCTGGTCTGCCAGCCAAGAGACCAGGTTGAAATTGCAGTTATCAAGAGAAATCTAGCAGAACAGGAAAAGTCTTTTTCTTTGGCCCATTCTGAACTTCTCTCAGGAAGGCTGAGTCATGCTGGATCTATGGGTACTTTCCCACTGAGACCAGGTGGGCAGAGAGATCAGAGACTTGTGCAATGAAGATGGGAGGCCAAAACAGAGTTCTTGCTGAGTAGGTTGGGAAATAAAACTGGTTTCCTCAGTCTCGAGTGTGTAGGTGGTGCCCACACCCCCCGCACAAGCTAACACTGCTTCTTTCTGCAGCTGTGGAGAGGAGACTTGTAGAATGGCAAAATTGTTTTTTGACCTGTTCTGAACCTTTCTCAGCCACAAGAAGCCATGCTAGATCTCCTGGTCTTTTCCCACTGAGTCCAGGTGGGCCCAGAGATAAAAAAAAAATTGCATAATGAGGGATGGGCTTGGTTCCACCCAGCTCAGTTTGCCAGCAAGCCAGGGCCTGCACAGAACTGAGAGTTCTGGACTGTGTCCCCTGCAAGGGCTGTGGGCTGGGAGTTAGACAAGCAAGAGTTGAACTACTGGGATTCTTTGCCTCCAGGCAGACCCCCTTGCAAGTACAATCCTCTGGGAAGGCAGAGGCATGTTTGCCATCCTCCTGCAGGGTTACAGATACCACATCCAGTGACGAAATTCTGCAGAGCAGTTATGTCAGTATCCTCCCACTGGATCCATTTTCACAGAAGGAAGAAAGAGAGACTCCAAACAGGGCTGTTTTGAACTTTTCTCAGCTGTGCCAAGTCACTCTGGTTCTTCAGGTCCTATCCCACTGAAACAAGCTGAGTAGAGAGAATAGAAATTGATGCACCAAGGTGTTTTCTGGGCCCTGCTAATTTGGCTCTCAAGCAAACCAGGGGCTACCTAAAACAGAGAGTTATAAACTGCGTCTCCTGCAAAGGCTACAGGCTGGGAATTGAGCAGCCAGGCAGGTCCCTTCTCTGAGTACAGTCATCTGGGAAGGGAGGGATGTCTCCATCCCCCAGCTGAATGGTTGCTGACACCACATCCAATGGGGAAATTCTGCAGAACAATACTGCCAGGTACAAGATTCCCCTTCTGGGTACATTCCCACAGGGAGAAGAAAGAGAAACTTCAAACAGGGGCTCCAAAATGTGATAAATTTGGAGGATAGTGCCTGGGCACAGGACAGAGAACTTAACTTCCTATTGAGGTATTGGACTGAGAAAGAAAGTTTAGTCACCACCTGTGGTCTGGTCTTGCCACAACCCCACTGGGATGTTCTTTTGATCTATCTCTTGATGTCCGGAACTGCTTAGCCCTCTTCAGCAAAGGGGAAGCATGAATGTACCCATCCTGAAAAATAGTGACCCCCCTGAAGAAGCAAGAGCTCAAATCTCTGGCAAAGACTGAAGGGGTTGGCTCTGAGTAGGGGCTACTCTCCCCTCACTCTAGGGCTACAGACTGAAATTCCAAAAAATTGGAAACCTACTAGCCCTATTTCAATAGGTTTGGTCTCAGCCTACATAGCCACATTGAAAGACTCTGGACAGAAACCAGGCAACCTCAGGGAAGGACAGAGGGGCTGAAGAGGGAGGCTGACCCTGGGGAGCCTCAGCTCCTCTACAGAGCTCACATCAGCTTCAAGCAGGAAAGAGCTGACTTTTTTTTTATGGAGATTAGCCCCTCATATGAAATGGACAGCTAACTCATCAGAAACTATATAGTATTGGAAATAATCTTGGACAGATCAAGGCATGTGGAACAGGGACAAGGGAACACCCCCCCCCCACCATGCCTGAAGTCTGAAGAGCTCCTTTAAAGGGAGATCTAGGGGCCCCATCCTCATGATGTCATCAGAAGCCCTCTCATAAACACATGAGTCCATGGCTAGGTTGTCTGATGATAACAGAACCACAGATAGAGGCAGGTAGAGGTGGTTCCTGCTGTGCTTTTGGTCATTAGATTACCCACCCTTAAGCCTTGGGTGTTTGATAAAAAGCCAGGAGTGCAGAGCAGCAAGAAGAGGACCATCCTGGACACAACCAAGCCTGAAGGAGACAGCCACAGACTGTGGATTGCTTATAGCTTCTAACAGACTGCCTTGAGCTAGACAGGGACAGCATCCGGCACTGGCTTACATCAGCTTCAGACAACACCAGAGTCATAACCAGAAGGAGAAACCAGCAGGCAAGTACTAAACTCTGCTGAGATGAATGCCACTTTGTTCTTTTTCATTATTTGCATTATTTTTCCCTTCACATAGCTTTTTATCATCTTTTCTTTTTCTTCAAATTTTTTTCCTATTTTTTCACTATTTTTATATCAAATCTCATATTTTATTCTTCCCTTTTATACTCTATTTGTCTTCTTCCTTCCCTTTATTATTTTCATTTTAAATTTTTCCCCTTTCTTAAACCTTTTGTGGCAATTCCTTGCTTCCATTCCTTACTCTTATTATTTATCCTCCCTCTATCCTCTCACAATCATTTTTCTTTCCTTTCATCATCTTATATTATTTCTTTCTTTCTTATAATATTCTTATTCGCTTTCCACTGTTATTAATCTTTGCTTATTTGTAATCGATGTTTCTGTTGTTATTGGGGAATATTTTTGCTTACGTGGGTTTTGTTTTCTGTGTTTATTTTGTTTTGTTCTGTCAGCAACTGTACAACAACATACAAGAAGTGGTACAGTTGAAACTCTCAGTCAGCCAGCTAAAGGGAAGAACCCACCAATGTACTGGCCAAAAATAATCTGAATGGAAATACAACAGGAGAGCTCACATAAAATGCATAAAGAGCATCCCTAGAACATTTAGTTCAGTAAGTATAGGAGACTGCACCACTGAGTCCTACAGGACTCCTACAACGTAAGGCCACCACATAAGGACAGGTAGTCAAAGCAGATCAGTCTAATATGTACAAGCAAGCAAAAACAGTAAGCTAAAATGGGAAGACAAAAAACTACTCCAAAATGAAAGGAAAGGAGGGATCCCCAGAAAAAAAAGCTAAATGAAATTGAGGAAAGCAACTTATCGAACAGAGTTCAAGGTAATAATTATAGCAATTCTCAAGGAACTTAGTGAGAACTACACGGAACTTAGTGGGAACTACATCAGCATGAAAAAGAACAAAGAAACTATGAATAAGAAGCAGGTGGAAATGAAAAATACAATATCTGAAATAAAGAATACATTAGAAGGAATTAAAAGTAGGCTAGTTGAAGCAGAGGATAAATCACCACGTTGGAAAATAAGGTAGAAAAAAACACCCAGTTAGAACAACAAAATGAAAAAAGACTTGAAAAGAATGAAGATAGTTTAAGAAACTTTTGGAACAATGTGAAATTGAACAATATTCATATCATAGGAGTACCACAAGGAGGCTAAAGGTAGCAAAGGATAGTAATCCTGTTAGAAAAAATGACAGAAAAACTTACCTATCTTGATGAAGGAAAAAATCATGCAAGTTCAGGAAGCACAGACAGTCTCAATCAAAATGAATCCAAAGAGGCCTACTTCAAGACACATTGCAATTAAAATGGCAAAATTTAAAGACAAAGAGAGAATCCAACAATAAAGACTACTCTACCCAACAAAGCCCTCATTTAAAATGGAATGTGAAAGAAAGAGCTTCTCAGATTAAAAAAAAAGATGCTAAAGGAGTACATCTCCAGCAAACCAGCAATGAAAGGGATGCTACAGGGACTGCTTAAAGAAGAAGAGGAAGAGGAAGGGGAAGGGAAAGAGGAAGAGGAAGGAGAAGAAGAAGAAAAGGAAGAAGAAGAAGAAGAAGAAGAAGAAGAAGAAGAAGAAGAAGAAGAAGAAGAAGAAGGAGGAGGAGGAGGAGGAGGAGGAGGAGGAGGAGAAGAAAGAGAGAGAGAGGGAGAGAAGTACAAAGGGGAAAAATGGCAATACATAAGAACCTATCAATGGTAACTTTAAATATAAATGAATTAAATGTTCCAGTCAAAAGACATCAGGTAGCTGAATGGATTAAAAAATACAATCCCCATAGAGACCTGCCTTAGAACAAAAGATTTGCACCAGTTGAAAGTGAGGAAATGGAAAATATATTCTATGCAAATAGACATGAAAGAAAGCTGTGTGGCAATACTTATATATCAGACAAAATAGATTTTAAAACAAAGGATATAATAAGAGACAAAGAAGGTTACTACATAAGGCTTAAATGAGTAATCCAACAAGAGGATATAAGTCTTGTAAACATATATGCAACATAGTATAGGAGCACTTACCATATTTTTGAACTATAAGACACACATCCCAATTTGGGAGGAAAGGGGGATGAGTCTTAAAGTCTGAATGTAGTGTACCCGACTCGCTGTTGGGGAGCAGTGGCAGTGGAGCGGGATCACAGGAAGCAAGAGCAGGGTCGCTGCTGCATTTTCCTCCCAAATTTGGGGTGGGAAAGGTGCATCTTATAGTCCAAAATATAGTAAATATATGAAGAAAATCTTAGAGGACTTTACAAAAGATATTGAGAGCAATACAGTCATTGTAGAGGCTTTTAACACCCCACTGTCAACAATGGATAGATCTTCCAGACAAAAAATCAACAAGGATATAGCAAACATAGAATGACTGAAAAAACAATTCAAAGGATCAATGAATTTAGGAAGCAGTGCTTTGAAAAGATAAACAAAATCAACAAATCCTTAATCAGACTCATCAAGAAAACAGAAAGAGGACCCAAATAAATAAACCAGAAATGAAAGAGAAGAAGTAACAACTGATACCACAGAAATACAAAAGATTGTAAGAAATTACACTGAACAACTATATGCCAAGAAACTGGACAACCTGGGTGAAATGGATAAATTTCTAGAAACATACAATCTTCTAAAACTGAATCAGGAAGAAGCAGACAACCTGAAATAGACTGATAACAACTAGTGAAACTGAAGCACTAATAAAAAACTCGCAGGTCACAAAAGCCCTGGACCAAATGGCTTCACTGGTTAAGTTTACCAAACATTCAAAGAGACAGTAACACCTATCCATATCAAACTTTTCCAAAAAGTTGAAGGGGAAGACTTCAAAACTTTTTATAAGGCCAGTATTATCCACATTCCAAAACCTGATAAAGACACAACAAAGAAAGAAAATTACAGGCCAATATCTCTGATGAACATAGATACTAAAATCTTTATCAAAATACTAGCAAACCAGATCCAGAAATACATTAAAAACATCATATACCATAATCAATTGGGATTTATTCCAGGAATGCAAGAATGGTACAATATTCAATAAATGTAATACACCATATAAACAAAATGAAAGACAAAAATCACATGATCACATCAATAGATGCAGAAAAAGCACTTGGTAAAATCCAGCATCCATTTATGGTAAAAATATTCATCAAAGTGGGAATAGAGGGAGCATACCACAACATAATGAATACCATTTATGTAAAACCTATTGCCAGCCCTGGCTGGTGTAGCTCAGTGGATTGAGCGCGGGCTGCGAACCAGGCATTGCAGGTTCGATTCCCAGTCAGGGCACATGCCTAGGTTGCAGGCCATGGCCCCCAGCAACCGCACATAGATGTTTCTCTCTCTCTCTTTCTCCCTCTCTTCCCTCTCTAAAAATAAATAAATAAAATTAAAATCTCTTAAAAAAAAAAAAAAACCTATTGCCAACATCATACTCAATGGACGAAAACTAAAAACATTTCCCTTAAGGTCAGGAACAAGACAAGAGTGTCTGCCTTCATCACTCTTATTCAACATAGTATTGGAAGTCCTAGCCAAAGTAATCAGACAAGAATAGGAAATAAAAGGCATCCAAATTGGAAAGAAGGAAGTAAAACTGATATTATTTACAGATGACATGCTAGAAGACACAGAAAACCCATGTAGGCTCCACCAAGAAACTACTTGAACTAACAACTGAACTCAGCAAGGCAGCAGGATACAAAGTCAATATTCAGAAAACAATGAAATTTCTGTACATCAACAATGAACTATCAGAAACAGTCACTAAGAAAACAATCCCACCACCAAGATGGAGGCATAGGCAGAAACACTTTGCTTCCTCACACAACCAAAAGAAGGATAACAACCAATTTAAAAACAGAGAACAACTAGAACTGCCAGAAAATCATTTGCATGAAAGTCCAACAACCAAGGAGTTAAGGAAGAAACATTCATCCAAACTGGTACAATGCAGAGATGAGCAGCTTGGGCAGAGAGGATATGCAACAAGGCAAAGCAGTGGACCACATGGGTGATCCCACGTTCACACACAGATAAGCCAGGGGGAACAACAGGGAAGTGAGAAAGACTGCGAAACCCAGGATTTTAGCATAGGAAATTAAAGACTCGAAACCCCTGGCCATAAAAAATCTTTGGTAGTTTCAGCAGTGGGGGAAATTCCCAGTCTCACGTGAGAGTCCATTGGAGAAACCCGCAGGTTCCTAAAACTTACACAAATGCATCAACCTCCGAATCAGCACTTGAAATGGTACAACCCACTTGTGGGAAGCAAGGGAAGTGATGGAAACTGAGACTAGAGACAAGCGGCATTGTTCCCTCTCTGACCTCTCCCCTACAGACAGCACCACAAGGCAGCAAAGAGGGTTGTCCCGCCCTGGTGAATACCTAAGGCTCCACTCCTTAGGCATAACAGGTGCACCGAGACAAAGAAATATGGCACAAATGAAAGAAAGCTCCAGAAAAAAGCACAACTAAGTGATGAAGAGATAGCTAACCTATCAGATGCACAGTTCAAAACACTCATAATCAGGATGCTTACAGAATTGGTTGAATATGTTCACAAATTAGATGAAAAAATGAAGACTATCTAAGTGAAATAAAGGAAAAAATACAGGGAATCAACAGTGAAGGGAAGGAAACCAGGACTCAAATCAATGGCATGGACCAGAAGAAAGAAAGAAACATTCAACCAGAACCGAATGAAGAAACAAGAATTAAAAAAACTGAAGAGAGGCTTAGGAACCTCCAGGACATTATTAAATGTTCCAGTATCCAAATCATAGGAGTGCCAGAAGAAGAAGAGGAAGAGCAAGAAATTGAAAGCTTATTTGAACAAATAGTGAAGGAAAACTTCCCCAATCTAGTGAAGGAAATAGACTTCCAGGAAGTCCAGGAAGCTCAGAGAGTCCCAAAGAAGTTGGACCCAAAGAAACACACACCAAGGCACATAATTACATTCGCCAAGATTAAAGATAAGGAGAGAATCTTAAAAGCAGCAAAAGAGACAGTTACCTATAAAGGAGTGCCTGTAAGGCTGTCAGCTGATTTCTCAAAAGAAACCTTGCAGACAAGAAGGGGCTGGAAAGAAGTATTTGAAGTAATGAAAGGCAAGGACCTACATCCGAGATTCCTCTATCCGGCAAAGCTATCATTTAGAATGGAAGGGCAGCTAAAGTGTTTCCCAGATAAGGTCAAGTTAAAGGAGTTCATCATCACCAAGCCCTTATTATATAAAATGTTAAAGGGACTTATCTAAGAAAAAGAAGAAGATCAAAACTGTGAACAGTAAAATGACAACAAACTCACAACTATCAACAACTGAACTAAAAAAAGAAAGAAAACAAAAACTAAGCAAACAACTAGAACAGAACAGAATCACAGAAATGGAGATCATGTGGAAGGTTATCAGTGGAGAGGGGGAAGGAAAAGAATGGGGGAAAAGGTACAGGGAATAAGAAGCATAATAGATAGGCACAAAATAGACAGGTGAAGGAAATGAAGAAGCCAAAGAACTGAAATGTACGATCTATAGACATGAACTAAATTGGGGGGTGGGGGGAGATGCTAGAGGGTGGGGTGCAGGGAGTAGGGAGGATGAAGGGGATAAAATAATGGGACAACTGTAATAGCATAATCAATAAAATATACATTATAAAAAATAAAACAATCCTATTTACTATAGCACTAACAACACAAAAATTAAGTACATAGAGACAAATTTACACAAGTAAATAAAAAACCTATACTTGGAAAACTATAAAATACTGAAGAAAGAAATTGAGGAAGATACAAATAAATGGAAGCATATACCGTGTTCATGGATTGGAAGAGGTAACATTATTAAAATGTCAATAATACCCAAAGCAGTCTGTAGATTCAATACAATTCCTATTAAAATACTAATGGCATATTTCACAGATCTATAACAAATATCCCCCAAATTTATATGGAACAAAAAAAAGATTAGCACTCTTAATCAAAAACAAATCTGGAGGGATCACAATACCTGATATCAAACTACACTACAAGACTACTATAATCAAAACAGTCTGGTACTTGCATAATAACAGACACATAGATCAATGGAACAGAATAGAGAGCCAAGAAATAAACCCATGTCTCTATGTCAATTTATATTTAACAAAGGCAGCATAAACATTCAATGGAGTAAAGATAGTATTATAATAAATAGTGTTGGGAGATCTGGACAGTTACATGCTAAAACAATGAAGCTAGACCACCAAGTTACACCATACACCACAATAAACTCAAAATGGATAAAAGACTTAAATAAAGTCATGATACTATAAAAATCCTTGAGGAAAACATAGGCAGTAAAATCTCAGATATCTAACATAGCAATATTTTTGCCAATATATCTCCTAAGGCAAGGGAAATAAGGAAAAAATAAACAAATGGGATCACATCAAATTCAAAAGCTTTTGTATGGCTAAAGAAACCATCATCAAAATGAAAAGGGAACAAACCACATAGGAGAACATATTTGCCAAAGACACTTTGGATGATGGTTTAATCTCCAAAATATATAAAAACTCATATGAGTCAATAACAGGAAGACAATCCAATTAAAAAATAGGCAAAGGACCTGACTAGACACTTCTCCAGGAAAGACATACAGGTAGCCATAGACATATGAAAAAATGCTCAACATCACTAGCCATCAGAGAGATGCAAGTTAAAACCACAGTGAGATATCACCTCACAGCTGCCAAAATGGTTATCATTAATGAGTCAACAATGACAAGTGTTGACAAGGATGTGGAGAAAAGGAACACTAGTGCACTGTTAGTGGGAATGCAGACTAGTGCAGCCACTGTGGAAAATGGTATAGAATTTCCTCAAAAAATTAAATGAAATCATGTTTTGACCCAGTGATTCCACTGCAAGGACTATACTTTGAGAATCCCCAAACTCCAACTCAAAAGAATGTATGCACCCCTACATTCATAATATCCAATAGCCAACATTTGGAAACAACCTAAGTGACCTTCAGTGGAGGAGTGGATCAAAAAAATGTGGTACACTTACATAATGGATGACCACACAGCAGAAAAAAAGGAGGAATTCCAACCTTGTGCAACAGTGGGTGGAAGTAGAGGCTATTATGCTGAGTGAAATAAGCCAGGGAAAGACATATTGATCTCTCTTATAAGAGGAATTTAATGAACAAAATAACTAATGAACAAAAGAGAACCAGAGGCACAGAAACATGGAATAGACTGACAGCTATAAGAGAGGAGGTGGGGGCTATTTGGAAGAAGTTGAAGAGATTAGTCAAAGAACATATATGAAGGACCCATGGACATAGACAATGTTGTGGGGAATGACTTGAAGTGGAGGGTGGCCTGGGTTGAGAGGGAAAAGGGAGGGAAATTGGGACAACTGTAATAGCATAAACAACAAAACTAAATTAAAATAAACCAAGTATAAGGTTCATGTAAATTTATAGTGGAATATAGTTTCTACTATTTATGTATTTATATAAATATCTTCAGTAAGAGGTTGATGGGTAAAAAATTTGCTTTTGTTGAGATTTTGCTTGGTGACAAATCATCGAAACAGTGTGGATCATTTTTCCATTCTCCTAAAAACACGATGAAACTTTCCAACAGGCTCTCACACTGGGTTTTGAAACTCCTAGTTCTATGAGCAATAAAGAAAAAGTAGAGCAGAACATTTTCAAGGATATTATGGGACTTAATGAACAAAAATAGAATTTAAAGAAAGAGGGGAGAGAATTGAAAATCAGCTTTTCTGGTTTTCCCTGTGAAAGGTACCTATGTAATTATGTATGTACTGTATCTTAATTAAAATCATATATTCATGTTTTTCATTTTCAGTTGGTCTTATATAATTAAAACTGCATCACATCTGATATGTTTATAATATAGCCAAATGGTCATGTTGGTGTTCATCTATTCCATGCTTAAAACAAAACAAAAAAACTAATAATTCTTTAAATTCTTGCCAGCAATTCAGTCTCCAGATATAAAAATTTAATGACTATGTGTCTTGAAATAAAATATCTTTGAAATCAATAGTCTCAGCTGTAAGTGCAAGATCCAAAAATCCTGATGTTTGCAAAAATGCAAACTGCTTTAAGAAATAATCTATAGAGGAAAAATAAAATGAGTTGTAGAAGGTCTAATGAAAGTCTTATAGAAGAACTCTCACTACCCTAAAGGAATTACTGTAGTCCCCTCTCATTCATGGCTTGCTTTCCAAGGTAACATGATGAAATTTTGCCTTGTCCAGGATGTGAATCACCCCTTTATCAAGAGAATCCACATTATATATGCTCCCTATCTGTTAGTCACTTAGTAGCCATCTTAGCTATCAAATCAACTGTCCCAGTATTCCAGTGCTTGCAATCAAGTAACCCTTATTTCTCTTACTGTGACTAATTTATAAACTAAATTTTAACATAGGTATGTGTTAATATCCATAGGGGTTGGTACTATCCATGGGTTCAGGCACCCACTGGCAATCTTTGAACGTATGTAGCACAGACAAAGGAGGGCTACTATTCCTGGAAATAATCATACCTTCTCAGGCTATAATAATTGAGCCAAATCTTTCCAATAAGAAGTAATTCCCTTTGTAAATTGTTTCAATAAAAGAACCACAAAAATTAAAACACTACAGAATATAAAAGTTTATGTTAAAAACTGTAATATATGATTCAGACCTAAGGTCTGGTTCTTTGGGTATATTTCAGGTGGGAGATCTTTTTGACAAACATTCAGCACTTAGATATTGTTGTGGGTTGAATTGTGTCCCCCAAAAATGATATGTGGAACTCCTAATCCCCAGAATTTCAGAATGTGACCTTATCTGGACATGGAGTCATTAAAACATAATTAGTTAAATTAAGATGAGGTCATATTGGAGTAAGATACAGCCTTAATTAAATGTGACTGGTGTCTTTATAAGAGAAATTTGGACACAGACACACGGGCAGGTCATGTAAAGATGAAGGCAGGTATTTGATTGAGGAGTCTACAATCTGAGAAACACCAAGGGTTGGCAGCTACCACCAGCAGCCAGACAAGAAGAACAGAACAGATTCTACCTCAGAGCCTCCAGTAGGATCCAAGCCTACTGATGCCTTGATCCAGCCTCCAAAACTGTAAGAATAAATTTTTGTTGTTTTAAGCCATGCAGTTGTGGTACTTTGTTAAGACAGCCCTAGGAAACTAATACAGATGTCCATGGAACTTGGAAGTTTATCTTCCCAGAATTTCAATTTGTATGTTCATTCTACAGGCTGCATTAACTAATATTTTGCTTTTTTATAAATTCAAGCAACAGGCTTGGGTTGTGGAAACCTTAGAAGTCATCTTTCTTTTCTGCTGTTGTTATTCTCAAAGAAACAGAAAAGAGAAAAATGTCCTCCCTGCAGAGTTTTTCTGTGGTGCTAAAATCACTGGTGGTACCCTCCTGAAAGGTCTCTAGGTTTGAACCACAGAAGCCAAGACCTGGAGTTTGAGATAGCAGTGGAACTTATGTTTACTATCCTTCCCACTGGAGACCATGAGGTACAGCCACTCAACAGAATAATGAACATAGTGTCTGGTCACCTTTTCAGTCATGCACACCACATTTGGGAGAGATTGAACTATAAATAGAAAAAAGAAATGAAATCTTTCAAGTGAGTCCCTGTTCACAGACATTGATACAGAAACATGCAGACTAAGAACATGATCTGGAAACACAAACCCAACAGAACCACACACCTTGAACTTGATTACTATACACAGATTATCATGCCTATTGCATGAACGGCCATGAAATATCTTACACTTCAATATCTTAGTAATAAATGTGCTGTGGGTATACAGAGAGGCTGAGTGCACAAGTCTATATTACAACACAACCCTAAACAAGGAAGTTGATAAACAGGACTTGAGAGAGGTGGTAAGAATCAGATTAAATTCTAGTGATTTTTATTTTACAAAGCATTTTACATATATTTTTTGGTTCAGTTCTTATAATAGCTCTGTTAATTTCATTATTTTAGAGATTCAGATAATCAGAAAACTTAAATGACTTGTCCACAAGTACACAGAAAGAGCAACTCACATCAGGTCTGCCTTCTAACTCCACATGTCCTGCTAGAAATTCACACATCAGAGATTGTCATTGACCCAGTTGACCAAGTGTCCACTCTTATCCAGTTGCTTGGAGCAAAGGCTGCAGGCACAAGCATGGTTTGCACAAACAGAGGGACCAGCTCACTTGCCACCAGCTCACATGCTCTTCTTAAAATTTTATGTGGTCCTGATACTGTGACACCACTTTATTTTTACTTACTACCTTGCCAGTTTATTATAAAAAGTTAAAACTTAGGAATAGCCAGGTGTAATAGGTGCATCAGACAAAGTATGTGGAAAGGGATGCAGACCTTTCATGCCCTCTCCAGGTGCACTACTCTCCCCAGATGTCCACATGTGTACCAACTCAAAAGCTCTGTAACACCACTTTTGATCATGTCCTTTGCAGGGGACTTTTTTATCATCATCATCATCATCATCATCATCATCATCATCATAAACAAACAGCATTTTACCTTGTTGAAATGAGAAAGCTTTATATTTCATTGTTGTCTTCTCAAAGTAAAGTTCCAGAGGTCATCTCATAGAACTGTTTCTAGAAGAGAGGAATTGGGCTTATGGATGGCCCCAGTCCTACCATGATGCCTGTTGCCACTTGAAGCACCAGAAACACGAGAGGTCCACATGCATTTGTTTAACTGTCCTATGAGCCAAGACCATCCTATAAACCAAGAGTCTCGAAGTTGATTTCTTACATACGCACTAAAATTATTTTGGAAGTTATATACCTCCTTGTATACTTTTTAAATTTCTTTTTATTTTTAGAGAGAGAAGAAGAGAGGGAGAGACATAGCAATGTGAAAGAGAGACATCCATCAGCTGTCTTCCATATGTGTCCCAACTGGAGACCAAACCTACAACCCAGGCATGTGCCTCAACTGGGAATCAAACCAGTGACCTTTCGGTTTGTGGGATGACACCTAACCAACTGAGACATACTAGCTGGGGCTTTTTGCACATTTTTGATATTTAAACTTTTCTTCATAAACCTGAAAATTTGTAAAGAATGTGACTTCTAATAGATTGTAAATGCTAAAATTTATAAAAATGAAAGCTACAGCATCCTTCTAAGTATATGCAATGTAATCTAAGTTGCATAATGGTTTGAAAGCCACTTGTTAGGAGACAGTTGCTTTTCTTGTTGTTTCTGATCTTGGTGACAATGATATCCTGCAGAACCAGGCCCTTCATCACATAGGTGAACACACAAACCTGGACCAGGAGTCAGAGAACCTAATAGAGAGTCCAAGGTAAGATGAAATACCTGCCCACTCAGCTGTTGCCTCATGCCAACAAGGTGAACTAGATCAGAAAATGTGTGCAAGCAAGAAAATGGCTGCTATGTCCTTTGGATCTGCAAATCTCCCACCCTAACTGGAAACATACAGGAAAGAGAATTCTGGGAGATACAATTCAGCCTAGACAAGTATAGACTACAAAGCCATTACACCATAACTCTTGTCAGGCATGGGGGCCAGGCAAGACATGAAGCACATGCTGCCTGCTGTATGCTAAATAATGAAGTCCTTGTCTCTGACCTAGGAACTTTGTGTCTTCTACCAGCATCCATGAAAACTGTGACCAGGTAACTTGTAAGCTTACAAGGAGAATAAAATCTCAGACTCTTCACAGCTCTTGACCCCTTACCCACTTAACAGTATATAAACAAGTTTTTTTAAATTTTCAGAAATGTTTACACTTTCTATCCTTCCTTTCATTTGTATTTCCATTACTCATGCTTTAGATTTGTAACCTAATGTATTAAAGATTAATGTTTGGAAGCCATTTATTAATCACACCTTCACTCTTTATTCAACTAAAACATATTTATAGCCCAGTTTTCAGCCCAGCTGGTGTGGCTCAGTTGGCTGCAGCATTGTTCCATGCAACAAAGTGTTGCAGGTTCGATTTCAGTCGGGGCACATGCCTAGGTTGCACATTTGGTCCTCGGCTGGGGCACATATAGGAGGCAATCAATTGATGTTTCTCTCACATTGATGTTTCTTTTTTCTCTCTTTCTCCCTACCCCTTTTGTCTCTCTCTCTGGAGTCAATAAATATTTTAAAAAATAATAAAATGAAAGAAATTAAGTTTTTAAAATTTGTGTCACTTCCTGATTATACTGTTCTAAGTGTTAAAAATTCTTCCATATTGTATAATCATTAATATCATTAGTAGTAAACAAACAAAAATATAAATATAGTTTAAATTTGAATAAATAATTAATAATCATTTAAAATTTTTCTCGGAAATATAAATACTGATAAAAATCCATTCAGCGGCCCTGGCTGGCGTAGCTCAGTGGATTGAGCACGGGCTGCGAGCCAAAGCATTGCAGGTTCAATTCCCAGTCAAGGCACATGCCTGGGTTGCAGGCCACGGCCCCCAGCAACCACACATTGATGTATCTCTCTCTCCTTCTCTTTCTCCCTCCCTTCCCTCTCTAAAAAACAAATAAATAAATCTTTTTTAAAAATCCATTCAGCATCTACTAGGTATAATTTTACATTAATAAGAAGTTAAAAATAGACAGTGGTATAGTTGGGCAAAGATGGTAGCAAGATAGGTGGAACACAGCCCAGTTCTCCCTGTACCCAGCTGGAACACCTAGCTGATCTTCTGAGGAACAGACTGAACAGCCAACAGAATCCCAGCTTATATGAAGTTTGGAGGCCCAAAACTCCAGAAAACATTGAAAAACAGACAGTGAGGAGATAGCACCGGGACAGTAAGGTCCCTGGGGTCTGCTCTGGGAACAAGGTTGCTACAGCACCCAGCCCAGCACCTGCCACAGGATACAGGGAGGAGAGTTAGAGCACCAGCTCCCTCCCCTACCACAGCAGGGAGAGCAGCCCAGCACCACAAGGGACCTGCATGCTGGAAATTTCTGGGGGGACTAAAGATGAAGTGGGAGATACACAGAGGTGGTACACATCCACTGGGACTGTGGATGCTGGCAGCAGAGAAGTTGGGGTGCTGGGAAACACCTGGAGAAGGGAGGAGTTGGGCCATGTTGGACCCTGACTTAGACAGTCTCCGGACTGGTTGGGAAGTTGGGCTGTGTGAAAAGCCGTGCACTTGTTAAGAGCAGTGGGCAGCTGCTTTGTAAGAGACCCTTGACCAGTAGCTGGTTCACCCAGAGGGTGATTTGAGTTGTGCATGCCCAGAGACTGAGTGGCTAAGTGGAACCATGCCCCGAGCTTGTCTTATGCTGCGTGCCCAGAGGCTGAGTAGAACCATGTTCCCAAGCTTCTCTTGCACTGTGCATCCAGAGGCTGAGTGGCTGATTTGAGCCTGGCAGCTCACAGAGAACCTGGGCCAGAGGCTGGGCAACTGTGAATATTGAGGCCCAGACTTGGTTCTCATCCTCTGAAAACCATAGGAAGGGAGAAGAGTGAAGCCCAGACCCCCTCTTCATGTGGCATCTAGGAAGAGCAGCAGAACTCGCTGAACAGGTTTAAAGTCAGCATGAAGCTGTTTTTTCCTTTTTTTCCTCTCTCTTTTTTTCCTTTCTTATCTGCCCCCAAGTGAGACAATAAGAAATGGGGTTATGAAGGGTCCAGAGACAGATCCAAAGGGAGAGCAAAAAGCTAACCCCAAAAATTGAGAAACTGAAACAAATGTCACTTTGCTATCCCATAGAGCTGAGATTTTATTGTTTATATGTCTTACTTTTTTCATTATTTTTACCACTTTTATTTTATTATTATTTTTTGTTTCTCTTATGCTTAGTTTCTCTTATTCTATATCTATGTTTAATTGCATTGTTTGACTGGTCTTCCTGATTCTCTCATTATTGTATTTTAATTTTCCGTCTCTCACTTCACCTATGTTCCAATAACACACAACAATCGGGTGCTTTCTATTCTGGTTATCCAAATCATTTATTTCTTCTCATATGATTGTTGTTCCAGTACTGTTGTAAATAATTGTTGTTCCATACAATTGTACATACTACACAGCAACCCTCCATGATCTTAGCCAAAATTGCTTTAATCCTGAGCATTATTATTGTTGTGGTTAACTCCATTCTCTCTCACACTACGCCTAATTTCTATCCTTTACTCTCACTATATCTCATCATCTAACCTTGCACAAGTGCTCTGTTTTCTGGATTCAGCTCACAATCCTCTTCCCCTCTAACAAGAGTCTTATCTCTGTTTCACCTTTCTTGAAAAGTGACTAGTTGGGTGAAATATCACAGTTAACACTATACTTATCCAAAGAATTTCCTATCTCTTCTCTACTTGCTGGTACTTTAAATCCCATAAAATACTCTCCTGACGCCTTAATTCATTTTACCTACCCACTGCCATTGATCACATACAAGAATAGGTGGAAGCTGTAAAAATCATTATACTTGCTAGAGGAGAGAAACCACCAACAAAGGAACCACCAAAAGGTAAAACCCAAGCACAATAAGAGACTCCACACAAACAGAAGTAAGGGCAAGAATAGAGCATCCAGATACGGAGATTAAAGAGACCACACCACTGAACCCCACAGAATTCCTACCACAGAAGTGCACTCTACAAAGACGGGTAAGAAAGCAAAACATCAGGAAGCACAGAAACAAACAAAAAGAGTCATGTAAAGTGAAGAGACAAGAAAAGAACATGCAATCAAAAGGACCAGCAGATTCTCCACTAAAAGAGCTAAACAAAATGGAGATATAGAATCATATCTATATCAAACCATCAGATATAGAATTCAAAATAATGGTTATAAGGATGCTCAAGGAACTCACAGACAACTACAAGGAACTGACTGAGAACTACCATAGCATGAAAAAAGAAATAGAAACTATAAACAAAATCCTGATAGAAATGAACAATAAAATCTCAGAAATAAAAAACACACTAGAAGAAATTACAAACAGGCTGGATTAAGCAAAGGATCAAGTCAGTGAGCTGAAGGAAAATGTAGAAAAAACACCCAGAGACAGCAAGGAAAGGAAAAAAAGATTCAGAGAGAATGAAGAGGTGGTAAGGGAGTTGCAAGACAACATGAAACTTAATAGTATCAGCAAAATAGGGATACCGGAAGCAGAAGAAGAAGAGCAAGGGATAGAAAACCTGTGTGAAAAAGTAATGATGGAAAACTTCCCTAATTTGATAAGAGAAAAAAATCACACAAATCAGGAAACACACAGGGACCCATAAGAAGATCCCAAAGAGGGCCACTTAAAGACACATCATAATTAAAATGGCAAAATTCTAAGAGAAAGAGAATCCTGAAGGCAGCCAGAAAGCCTAAACAGACCAATAACAGCTGATGAATTTGAAGCAGTAATCAAAAAATTCTCGACATACAAAAGCCCTGGGCCAGATGGTTTCACTGGAGAATTATACAAATATTTAAGGAAGAGCTAACCCCTATCCTTCACAGACTACTCCAAAAACTCCAGGAAGATGGGCATCTCCCGAACTCTTTTTATGAAGCCAGAATCATCCTAATCTTAAAACCACATAAAGACACAACAAAAAAAGAAAACTTCAGGCCAATATCACTGATGAACATAGATGCTGAAATCCTCAACAAAATATTGGCCAACCACATCCAGCGACACAATAAAAAGATCATACACTCTGACCAAGTGGGATTTATCCCAGGGATGCAAGGATGGTATAATATTCACAAATCAATAAAGGCAATACATCACATATACAAAAGGAAACACAAAAATCACATGATCATATCAATAGATGTGGAAAAAGCATTTGATAAGGTACAGCACCCATTTATGATAAAAACTCTCAGTATAGTGGAACAGAAGGATCATTCCTCAACGTAATAAAGGCCATACACAAGAGACATACAGCCAACATCGTACTCAATGGGCAAAAACTAAAATCTTTTCCACTAAAATCAGGAACAAGACAAGGTAGTCCACTTCACCACTTCTATTCAACATAGTATTGGAGCTCCTAACCACAGCAACCAGACAAGAAAAGGAAATAAAAGGCATCCAAATTGGAAAAGAGGAAACAAAACTGTCATTGTTTGCTGTTGATGTGATAGTGTACATAGAAAATCCTATTAGATTCCACCAAAACACTGCTTGACCTAATAAGTGAATTTCGCAGAAAAGTGGAATACAAAGTCAATATTCAGAAGTCAAAAAGATTTTTGATAAACAACAATGAAATATCAGAAACAGATCAGGAAAAATATTCCATTTGATACAGCAACTAGAAAAATAAAGTACCTGGGAATGAACCTAACCAAGGAAGTAAAAGACCTATATCCAGAAAACTACACAACACTGAAGAAAGAAATTAAGGAAGACACAAACAAATGAAAACATATGCTGTGTTCATAGAGCAGAAGAATTAACATGATCAAAATGTCCATACTACCCAAAGCAATTTATAGATTCAATGCAATGCTTATTAAAATACCAATATCACATTTCAGAGATATAGAACAAACACCTCAAAAATGTATATGGAACCATAAATGACCTCAAATAGCTGCAGCAATTTTAAGAAAGAAGAGCAAAGTAGGAGGGATCAAAATACCTGACATCAAATTGTATTACAAGGTCACCGTAATCAAAACAGTTTGGTACTGGCATAAGAACAGACATAGGGACCAATGGAACAGAACAGAGAGCCGAGAAATAAACCCAAGTCTCTATGGTCAATTAATATTCAACAAAGGGGACAGCAACATAAAATGGATCAAAAATAGCCTCTTCAACAAATGGTGTTGGGAGAGCTGGACAGCTACATGCAGAAAAATGAAACTTGGTCACCAACTTACACCATACACAAACATAAATTCAAGGTGGATAAAAGACTTAAATATAAGTTGTGACACCATTAAAGTCCTAGAGGAGAACATTAAAAGGAAAATCTCATATATTCCATGCAGCAATATTTTCACTAATGTGTCCCCTACAGCAAGGGACATAAAGGAAAGAATAAACAAATGGGATATCATCAAAATAAAAATCTTCATGGCTAAAAAAACAGCATTAAAATGAAAAGAGAACCAACTATATGGGAAAGCATATTTGCAAATGATACCTCAGACAAGGGTGTCATCTCCAAAATACATAAAGAACTCCCATGACTCCGCTCCAGGAAGACAAAAAACCCAATTAAAAATGGGCAAAGGACTTGAACAGACATTTCTTTTTTAAAAAAAAAACATTGTTCAAGTACAGTTTTCTCCCCTTTACTCCCAATCCAGCCCACTGAACAGACATTTCTTCAAGGAGGACATACAGAGGGTCCAGAGACATATGAAAAGATATTCAGTATCACTAGCCATCAAAGAGATGCAAATTAAAACCACTATGAGATACCACTTCACACTCATCAGAATGGCCATCATAAACAAATCAACAAACAACAAATGTTGGAGAGGCTGTGGAGAAAAGGGAACCATAGTGCACTGTTGGTGGGATTGCAGACTGGTGCAACCACTGTGGAAAACAGTATGGAGTTTTATCAGAAAATTAAAAATTGAACTGCCTTTTGACTCGGCAACTTCACTGGTAATATTATATTCTAAGAATCCAGAAACACCAGTCCATAAAAACCTATGCACCCCAGTATTCACAGTAGCACAATTTACAATAGCCAAGTTCTGGAAACAACCTAAGTGTCCATGGGTAAATGAACAAATCAAAAAACTATGGTACATTTACACAATGGAATTCTATGCAGCAGAAAGAAAGAAGGAGCTCCTACCCTTTGCGACAGCATGGATGGAACTGGAGAGCATTATGCTAAGTGAAATAAGCCAGGTGGTGAAAGACAAATACCATATGATCTCACCTTTAAATGGAACCTAATCAACAAAAAGAACAGGCAAGGTACTTGAAATGTAACCAAAGATATTGAAATGGAGAACAGGCTGACACATGGGGGAAAAGGATGAAGGCTTTACAGAAACAACTATAAGGGACACATGGACAATAACAAGGCGGGGGTAGAAACAGGGGAAGGAGGTCTGGAGGGCTGGAGTGGTGGGGAGGGATGGGGTGAAAAGGCAGAAAACTGTACTTGAACAACTATAAAAAACAGAAGGTAAAAATAGTAAACATTTTATAATGTGAAGTAATATTAAGACAGATTATACCTAGAATATTTTATAATATAATTCAAAATATTTGTTAATTACCTAATTGAATAACACATCTGGAATCTAACAGAAATTGCAAAAAAAATTTACCAAAGGGTTCTATGTAAAGAATTCTAAAATTTTCCGTAGCTCTAGAAGCATTTCATTTACATTTAAAAGATTTTGCAATGTTAACCTACTGTCAGGCTGTTCAAAGGTTTCTTCTTTCCGGTTAATAAAATGGACTAAGGATTAGTTCTAAGAATAGCTGAAAAGAATTTCTTAGAGTGAAATACATGAAAAATATCATTTTTAGCATTCAGTATTTCTTAAAGTGCACTTTGCTTTGCTCTCACAGAATCTTACATTCTTTGTCAGAAGGAAGGAAATGAGAGAGATGAGGTCATTAAACAAAAATTGTTATAACTCTCACTCCTTCCACATCTGAACCAGAACATTCCAACCCAGGTCCCAAACACCTAATTTCACCTCAGTAGAATAGTGGTTAAGAGACATAAATACAGGAATGTCTATGGGTTTATTAAAACTTTAACTGAACAATAATAATTTTTTTAAAAAAGAGAAAACATTGAAAGTTACATATAATGGAAAATTTGAAGAATTCATTCACACTGCATATAGGATGTTTTAAGGATAAATTTGATTGATTACTTTTTTTAAATAATGCATACTATTCTGAGGCTTAAAAAATCAATACATGGTAGTGTATAAAGTGATGCCGTCAGAGAATTTTACTTTAATTATAGTTATAAAATACTTGTATACCACATCAAAGCTAAGTCCAAGTAAATTGTGGTTTTAGTGAATTTTAAGCTTGTTAAGGGAAATGCCATTATGTTCTTTAAATTTCTTTGAAATCCTAGATGTAGTTTGACCTTCCCTTTTACAGTTTGCCAAGTTACCTATCCTCTTTGGGATTAAATATCTATCTCTGTGAAAAGATAGATAATAATAAAAATAATAATAATGAGAAAAACAAAAAAATTTATAAAGAAACTTCATTAATATTTAAAGGAAGTACCCTTTTCTTGAAATATCATGAGGTTTTCACACTTCCAATCCATGGATAAGATTTGGGATAGATTAGAGGTCTGCTTTTGATTTATCGGTTGGAAGAAGGACTATTTGTGAACTCAGACAAGTTCTTCAGGAATGAGTTATAGGAAAAAGGACCTATAGAATCTAAGGACATAAACACTGATTCCCTAAAAAATTTACATGCCCATACACTCTTTGAAAAGCATATTTTATTTAAGACCATTGCTATAAACTACCTCAACTTTCCACCAAGGTCCACTATTATGATCCATTACCACAGAGGAAAAATGTTGGTAAAAATAGAAAAATAGAGCTGGGCAAGAGTGCAGTCATCTGAAAGGGTTAGGGGGTAGCTCACGATTTGCCAAGGACAGCTGTGAGCTTGTAAGCACCAAGGCCTTTAGCAGCTGGAGGACAGGTGAACCAACTTGGTGAAGAGGACAGGATGGAGTCTCAATGGTGCCCACTGCACACCCATGCACTTGACTCAGGGATGAGAATGCAAATGTGAGTCTCTGCCCATGATTTCCAGAGGCACTCAAACAAAGGACATATACGTGTATAAAAATAACTTCTCTCAGACTTGCTATTTTTATTAAAACAGTGATCTTTCTGTCCTGCTCTTTGAGAATAGGGAGCATATCTTTTATTTCACTCAATAAACATGGTGTGCCCACTGTTAGGTACTCTACACAGAGCTGGATCATAAGGGAAAGCAAATATAAAATGGAATTAAGATAGCATTTGTTTCTCAGGGAATCTTAACCTTACCCTACAACTGACATGGTATTCATGCCTAATCAACATTTATTGTTTGTTTATTTACTTCCTTATTTTTATCTATGTATTTTTAATATATTTTATTGATTATGCTATTACAGTTGTCCCATTTCCCCCTTCACTCCCCTCCACCCTGCCCACCCCCTCCCACTCACGTTCCCCCCCTTTAGTTCATATGTCATAAGTTCTTTAGCTTCTACATTTCCCATACTATTCTTGCTCTCCCCCTGTCTATTTTCTACCTACCATCTATGCTACTTATTCTCTGTACCTTTACCCCCTCTCTCCCCACCCAACTCCTCTGTTGCTAACTCTCCATGTGATCTCCATTTCTGTGGTTCTGTTCCTGTTCTAGTTATTTGCTTAGTTTCTTTTGGTTTTGTTATAGGTGTGGTTGTTAATAATTGTGAATTTGCTGTCATTTTACTGTACATGGTTTTTTCTTTTATCTTCTTAGATAAGTCCCTTTAACATTTCATAAAATAAGGGCTTGGTGATGATGAACTCCTTTAACTTGACCTTATCTGAGAAGCACTTTAGCTGCCCTTCCATTCTAAATGAAAGCTTTGCTGGATAGAGCAATCTTGGATGTAGGTCCTTGTCTTTCATGACTTGGAATACTTCTTTCCAGTCCCTTCTTGCCTGTAAAGTCTCTTTTGAGAAATCAGCTGACAGTCTGATGGGAATTCCTTTGTAGGTTACTGTCCCTTTCTCTCTTGCTGCTTCTAGGATTCTCTCCTTCATTTTTACCTTGACTAATGTAATTATGATGTGCGTTGGTGTGTTCCTTCTTGGGTCCAATTTCTTTGGGACTCTGAGATTCCTGGACTTCCTGAAAGTCTATTTCCTTTGCCAGAATGGGGAAGTTCTCTTTCATTATGTTTTCAAATAAGTTTTCAATATCTTGCTCTTCCTCTTCCCCTTCTGGTAAACCTATAATTTGGATGTTGGAACATTTAAAGATGTCCTGGAGATTCCTAAGCTTCTCCTCATTTTTTTGAATTCTTGTTTCTTCATTCTTTTCTGTTTGGTTGTTCCTTTCTTCCTTCTGGTCCACTCCATTGATTTGAGTCACAGTTTCCTTTCCATCACTATTGATTCCCTGTGCATTTTCCTTCATTTCTCTTATTGTAGCCTGCATTTGTTCATCTAATTTGTGACCAAAATCAACCAATTCTGTGAGCTTCCTGATCACCAGTGTTTTGATCTGTGCATCTGATAGGTTGGCTATTTCTCGGTAGCTTAAAAGGATAAGTTCTGGGGCTTTGATTTGTTCTGTTTGAGCCATCTCTATCTCTCTCTCTCTCTCTTTTTTTTTTTTTTTTTTGGTCTAGTCACACCTGTTACAGTAGGGGGCGGAGCCTTAGGTGTTCACCAGGGCAGGGGACCCTGTCGCTGGGTTGTGACGTTGTATGTGGGGGCAGGCTCGAGAGGGAACAATGGCAGTTGCTCTGTTCTCCATGGGACCTCAGTCTCTTCTGCTGCTTCCCCCAAGCAAACTGGGCCCCTCTGGTGCCAATTCCCATGTGGGTGGGCTTGTGCACACCGTGGGACCCTCCAAAGACCTCTCCTGTGAGGCTGGGTGTCTCTCCCTGCACCTCAACTTCCATAGGCATCTGTGATCAGTGTCCCAAGGCTATTTATTTCCCAGTGCTGGGATCCTGAGTTGCGCTCACTGCCTTGCTTTACAATCACCACCTCACTGGGTCTGCCGGGTGCCACCCCTCTGCTGGGGCCTGCCAGCTGCCGCAAGCGGACTCAGGGTCCACTCACTGCAGTCTTGCACTCCCCTGATGCCTTACGCACCCTCAGATCCCTTATGCGCCTGGTCCCAACTCTGCTCTCCGCACTGCGACTCCAGCCCAGCTGCCCAACTCTGCCCCTCCTACTGGTCTGGATGCACAGGTCTATTTCAACTTCTTGGCTGTCCGACTTCCATTTAAATCAATTTTCTGTCAGTTCTGGATGTTATTCTGCTTCTAAATTGTTGTTGTTCCTATCTTGGTTATGTGTGGAGGTACGATGCATCCACCTATGCCTCCATCTTGGCTGGAAGTCCCTATCTATGTATTTTTATTATGGTAAAATATACATAACAAAATTTACCATTTTAACCATTTTAGATGTACAACTCTTGTTTACTCTTTCTAAAAGCACTCTTCTCCTCTACCAAGAGTTGGACACATAGCGTGGTAATGGATGTAAGATTACCCTGCCTCTGATCTCTGGGGGGGAAAAAATCCCTCTGCTCCAGAGTCCAAGTTTTCTAGAGTGCTACCAGTTATGATATTTGGTACAAATATCTCAGGCATTTACCATGCCTATGTTCAGGGGAGAATTAAACTTCCTTTCTCTGTGTTAATAATCTTAACACTGAATTTTGATCCTCCAATCTCCACATATGCTATCATCACAATGGTTGGGTGTTCTGTGTGCTGAAAGAATATGAATAATTAAAATCCTGCAGGGAGCATATTTTTATTTATAGGGCTCCATTTTTATTCTTGTACCTGATGGGAGTACGGCAAAATTACATGAGCTTATTAAAAAATCAGAAATTGATGGTTCCAGTTCTGTTTCTCTCCCCCACAGAATGAAATCAAATAGAGGTTGCAGAGAAGGAAGAACTGTCAGTATATAAAGAGCTATCATTGGGATGAGGAGAGGAGCAAACTAAAATTTGGTGGGATGAGTTCTTGGATGTACAAGCTCCCCATTGTGCCCAGGGCTTCCTGGATGCCAGCACATCTTGGAGTTCAGATATTCATACGATGAAATGTTGCCAAGCCCTACCTTAGCCTTTGTTGGATGTTGTTTCATCGTTTCTTTTTTATTTATGATTCCTTCACACTTCTTAAGATAAAAGCTTACATGGCAGAAACAGTCTAAAGTGTACCCCCTATGTAAAAACTGATCTCCAGATTACCAGTGAAATTGCTGCCTTTGTATACTTATGGACTGACGTGATAACTGAAAATAACTTCCATTAGCATTATAAAAACTCCAGCTGATACCAGATGAAATTCATTTGATACCAGCAGAGAAAAATATTGGCTACTGAGATATTCTTTGTTCATGGTTATTTACAGTTTGTTAGAATCCATGTACAATTCAGCCAGCCAGAAGGCACCATATGATTTCCCTTGAGCAACTTGTATGGAATGTCTTCCACAAAACTCTGGCTCACCTTCAATGTACTGAAATACAGGAGCTACTCTTATACTTGGTCCACTGCAATACATGGAAATGTATGCTAATTAAATTATTTGGAATAAGAAAAATGTAAACAGACATTTCAACTCCATCATCATCCTATTTTGTAAATTTTGGACATTGTCAACTACATAATTAGAACATCCCCCAGAATTGCACTTCTGGGCATTTTTTAAATGTAAATATTTCAAATATTTATGTAACACCACTAAGAATTAAGGGTCAACATTTTGTTGTTTCTTGTGAAACTTACTTCTTTGAGAAATATCACAGGTACCACTGAGACCCATAATTTTGCTCCATTTCTGGTAGAAACATTATGTTGAAGTTGGTACACATCGTGTCCATTCATGTTTCATACTTTGAACACATAAGCACATATCACAAATAATTATGCATAACTTTAAATAGTGTATGTACCTATCCCTCTATAAATCTTCATTCAACATTATATATTTCTACATTTTTATTGTAAATATACATATAGTTTATCATTTTAACAATATTAAGTGTATAATTCAGTGGCATTAATTACATTCACATATTATATAACCATTACCACTATCTAGTTGCAGAACTTTTTTTATAATTCCAAAGAGAAACTCTAACCAGTAAGCATTAACTTCCCATTTCTCACTACCCCCAGGCCTCTCACAACCACCATTCTACTTTCCACTTCTATGAATTTTCCTTTTCTAGGTAGCTTATATAAGTGGAATCATACAATATTTGTTCTTTAGTTTGGTTTATTTCACTTGGCAAATCAAGTACTTGAACAACAATTTTTTTAAAGTTTAAAAAAGAAATTTAAAATTCCTATACAGTGCCCATTTTACTGTTTCTAAGCCAGTGAACTTGAAACCTTTATAATTTTGTTAACCTGCATCACCCCAATAAATCCAATAAAAAGGAAAAAGTTGTTTTTTATGTCAACCCATATTAATACCTACCAATCTAGGTAATTCATCTTAAATATTGCATAGTAAGCATTCCAGTATACTAGAAACAATAATTAATCCATAACTCTGTTGATGGACATTTTTGTTTAATTTATTTTTAGAGAGGGAAGGGAAGGAGAAAGAGAGAGAGAGAAACATCAATGTGCGGTTGCTGGGGGCTGTGGCCTGCAACCCAGGCATGTGCCCTGACTGGGAATTGAATCTGCGATGCTTTGGTTCGCAGCCCACTCTCAATCCACTGAGCTACGTCAGCCAGGGCAATGATGGACATTTTTTAATGAAGATGATTTTATTGAATTACAGAACAGGGAACATAAAAATTAAGTATTTGAGAAAAATTTAACCATTTATTCAAATTAGAAACTTTATTAAAAATACATTTTTGGTAAGTATATAAACATTACCCACCTATATATTATTTAAAATTTTCTGATTAAGGCAAATGTTTAGGCATGCACTAAATCCCCCAAAAGGTAAAAAGGATAATAAATTAAAGTTTGTTATTAAAACAAATCAAAATTCCTAGAGAAAAGCAGTAGCACACAAGGAAACATTTCTACCAGCTTATGCCTGCCCACAATTTTTAAGTCAGGAAAACATGGAAACAGAGACATTCAAACCAAAGAAGTTTGTGCAAGAAGCATTTAGTCCATTGAAAATTTCTGATCCACTTTACTTCATGGATAATTGGAAGAATGCTTATGGTCTATTGACCAAAGAACTTCATGGTGAAATAATGTTAGGTGAGATCTAACTTTAAGAATAGACACACACACACATACACACACACACACACACACACGGCATTTTCATACACTTTTTTAGGAGAGTGTGTTGTTCTTCAGTATTCAATGGAGGAAACTAACATAGATGGACATTTAAGTTTCAAAATTTTGCAATAACAAAAGCAATGCTGCTGTTATCATGGTACAAATTCACCTGAAGTGAAAATGCTGGGTGTGTGTATCTTCATCAATTTGTGTACCAAATTGCTCTCTAAAGTCTTTGAACTGATTTATGTATATTCCTCCCAGCAGTAGATTGAGTTTTTGCTTCCCACATCCTCACTTGCACTGACACAGTTTCACTGAATTTTTAACAACCTGATGGGTGTGATATAGCTTGTCAACTTTTTAAATTGGCATTTTCCTATTTAGTAGTTAGGCTGAGCATCTTTTCGTGTTTATTAATGATTTTATATGCTTCTTTTCATATGAAATGCCTGCTCATAACCTTTTCACTCTTTTATATTATTTTTGTTTTTAATTAATTTCTGGATGAGATACATACCTACATACATAGATATATAGATAGATATTTTACATAATGATAATTTGCTAAATAAATTTCAGATAACTTTGTTAATCATATCTACTCTTTATGTTTTCCAGTTTATTAATTTCCGATTCCATCTTTATTATATACATCCTTCTATTTTGGTATACTCTATTTTTATTTGTCCATTTTCCTGACTTGGACTCTTTTTTTTCAATTTTTCTTTTTTTCTCATCTACACATAGAAAGCTCTAAATTTCTCCCTAAGTAAATGCTTTAATTTACATTGCAAGCATTGATAGGTAGGACTGTGTAATGTCCCTTCTGATGTCCTTCTTTGCTCGTTCCTTTTGTAGAGGCCTGGGGATACACATTTCCTTTTTCTTTGCAGATCTAAGTGTGCCTAGATTTTGTCTTGAGTCTTGAATGATCAGGATGATGTGTGTTCTCTCTCAGTTTTCTGAAGACAGTTTCAAGCACCACTTGTTGCTCAGGGAAAACAGCTGTGAATCTAGTTTCCATGTCTCTTAAGTCATCAACCTTCCATCTCAGGCGGAGTTTGAGATGTTCTCTTTGTCTTTGATTTTTTTTTACAGTTTAATTTTTATTATTAAAATTATTATTCTATTAGAAAAATTATTATTCTAGGACTTGTGTGCCCCTTCAATTTGGTAACTTGTATCTTTCTTCAATATGGAATGTTCTCCTCCACTCTCCCTATTCTTTTATTCAGTAATGTGAATTAGGCTCATGTTGCAGCTGGTTACTTCTAAGTTCTCTTTTGAGCCTTACATCATCTCTTTTATATTTTTTTCTCTTGTTCTCTCTCCATTTCCTTTCTAGAATTTTGTTTGGATGTTTTTTTTCACAGCTACCTGCTCCTTATTATAATGCCAAGCCTCTACTCTGTGATTTCTACCTCTTCCTTTAAATCTTTGATATGTAAAGTACACTTTAAAATTCTCTTTTGTATTGTTTTTCTTTTCTTTGGACATAACAATAGTCTATTTTATGTCTTCTCACCCTCCCTCCTTTCCTCATGAAGTTCTTAATTTTGCCTGTGAATTAGTTTCAGAGGATTCATTTCCATGGTAGTACCCAGCCCCAGCTTAGGAAGACAGCTCAGGCTGGTCCCAAACCAATTAAATCATAATTACTAGGAGTGAGATCCAGGAATCAGTACTTTACTAAGTTGTCTGGGTGATTGCAATGTACAAATAAGGTTGAAACCACTGCTTACAACATGTATTAGTCAATATCTGCATTCACTGCCTTTGTCAGATATTTGCATTCAGTGTCTTCTCCTAAATCTGTCTTTAATTTTGTCCTTTGCATATTTGCCTTTCTTTCTTTCAGTTTGGCTAAATGGGGGTAGATTATTTTTATTGTGGTAAAATATACATAACATAAAAATTTTCATTTTAACTATTTTAAGCACTCAGTTCATTGGCATTAAACCCTTTTTCATTTTGTATAAGCATCATCTCACTATAATCCCTATCAAAAATATTTTCATTATTCCAAACATAAGCTCTGTATCCACTAAACAAAAACAAAATCCCAATGGCCCTCCTCTCCCAGTCTCTGGTAACCTCTATTCTACTTTCCGTCTCTATAAACATGAGTATTCTAGCTACCTCACATAAATGGAATTATATGATATTTGTTCTTATTTGTCTGGTTTATTTCACTTAGCATAATGTGTTCAATGTCCATCCATGTTACAGCATTTATCAGAATTCATTCCTTTTTATAACTGAATAATATTGTAGTATATAAATATGCCATATTTTTTTATCTGTGATTTGTTGATAAACACTTGGGTTGTTTTTACCATTTGGTTCTTGTGAATAATATTGTTATGAACACAGATGCACTTTGAGTTCCTGCTTTCAATAATTTTGGTATATACCTAGAAATGGAATTGCTGTGTTATATGGTAATTCTAGTGTTATGTTTAACTTTTTGAGGAACTGCCATAATGTTCCCCATAGCAGCTGTATCATTTTACATTTCTACCAGCAATGCATAGTGCTCCATGTCCTCATTAATTAATACTTGTTATATCCCATTTCTGATAATTGGATGTGAAATGTGAAATGGTTGGGCACATTTTTAATTGTTGTAAGTTTACTTGTATCTTTAAAAAATAAATAAATGGTTAATAGAATGTAATTTTATACTGTAAGATATTAGCCCTGATACTGATAATAACAAGATAGTAAATTCATAACAAGATTATTTGAGCATGTTTATTTAGAAAGTATATATTTATAAAAGCATGAGCCAAGAGGAAGGGAACCACAGGAATGAGACAGTAACCTGGTGTTAATAGTCAGCACTATTACCATACCAAAGCTACAATGATGAATAGGAAAAGCAGTTACTTGCACTTGTAAGGTGAGAGATATTTTGAGAAGACATCTATGAGCAATGGCCTTCAATCAACAAACACAGCCAGCCTAAAGTGACCTTACAGAGAGAAAGCCAGTGTCTTTTAAAGTGGCCCTGGCTGGTGTGGCTCAGTGGATTTGGTACCAGCCTGCCAACCAAAAGGTTGCCAGTTCAAATCCCAGTTAGGCACATGCCTGGGTTGTCCACCAGGTCCCCAGTAGGGGGCATGTGACAGGAAACCACACACTGATGTTTCCCTTTTTTTCTCCCTGTCTTCCCCCTCTCTAAAAAATAAACAAATAAAATCTTCGAAAAAATTTAATGACTTCATTTTCCTGATCCCTCCAATGTTTTGCCTACATCTCTATTGCTCAACCCCAAGTGGAAGCCAGAGAATAAGAAAGCCCCTGATATTTTGCCTACAAGTCAGCTGTCCAGGGAAGAGAGCAAGTAAAGAACAGATCTAGACAAACACATGGAAAATACACATTTAGGTAGTTATTTTATTCCCTTGATGAAGCTCTCAATATATCTTTGAAAAGTGACTTGTACTCAAATTACTGATATATACGGAAATATATAAGCTATATTTGCTACTTAAAAGCACATTTTTATGTCTATATTCTGAGTCCCTAAGCACTTACAAACCCAGTTCATACCTTACTATTTTAAAAAGATGTAGGAAATGCAGTACTTGGTTAGACTATGTAATTCCCCACTGATATCAGCAAACTGTTTCTGAGAGTGGATTAAGATACATTTCAACATTTTATAGAAGAGTTCAACAATTCATGTGGTTCTCCATGAAATTATCTCCAAAAATTAAGACTATGTCTCACAATGATCCATAGCATAAGTAAACTTTTTCCTCAGCTCTTGTGTTTTCAAAGGTATGTAATCAATTTCTTTTCAAAAGTATTTAACTAAGCAAATTTTTGTGGAATTAATGAATAGATTGTTTTAAAAGTTCTGAAATTCTTTTCATTCTTTTTTCCAATGGATCCTCCCCAATTCCCCAGAATTCCTAGCATGGCCATGTAGGAAAAATAACTCAAGGAACCACAGAAATATATTACTTTATAAGAGAGTTTTGTTATTGTTGTTGCTATTGTGGAAAAGAGAATGGAAATCATGGGCTAGTGTGTAGGTTATAAATTTCCCTAGAAGAGTATAATATTTTGTATTACTCTTAAATTTTTCATTTCTTATAAAGCAATATCACTCTCCTCAAAATATTTTTTCTTGTCTGGTTAATTGACTTAAGTGTCAATATGTCTCTAAAAACATGACCTCATACCCTTTAACACCTTAAATTAATAATTGAAAGATGAATAAGAAATTATTTTTTCTTCTTATTTCCTCAAAATTTATTATAATGATACTGTGAAAACTTTGGTTTTGAGAGTATGCAATTTGTTCAATTCCCTAAAGCCTGAATATAATGGCATAATGTCTCATAGAAGTCATCTGTACTTCCAAATCTGCACATATTTAATAAACTACTTGGAGTTATAAAATAAAAACATATGAATTTGTAAAGAAACTGAGAAAATATAAAAAGCTAACTCAATAGCTAATCTAAATGGAAGGGAAGAAATAGCAAATAAGCAACTAAATTGGGCTAAGAAGCTGAAAAGTAATCTCCAAAGCCTCCTGTTAAGAGGACTTTTACTCTGAACTATTTGCACCTCTAGGATTCCAAGTATATTTGCACAGTACTGATGTAGGTGCAGCAGAAAAAAATAAAAAGCATACCCTGTTCTCAAGGAGATAACATCCAGATGGTAAGACAAAACATACAGATATAGAACACTAATGGAAATCAGATGTATATGGAATGCAAAGATGAGTGCTGTGGACAACAAATGTGGCAGCCACTCAGGGAAGAGAAAGAATCTGGGACAGGGGATGGTAGCCAGGTTTTCCAACAGAAACAGAGTTGAAGTGAAGCTGTAAAGTGGAAAATGAGCATTGCACTTTGGGGAGCCAAGGAAAAAACCAATTTGATAGACGCAAGAGAATAGCAGAAAATGTTTACAGATATTGGAGCATGGCAGGAAGTTTTTGAGCAGGGGAGTATAAGGAAGACACAGATCAGAAGGAAATATTTACAACAAGTATATCAAACAAAAACTTATATTTCAAAATAATGAACTACTACAATTCAACATTAAAAGGCAATCAAATTTTATTTTGATGGACAAAAGACTTCAAAAGGCATATAACACGAGAGATATATACAAATGACCAATGGTCACATGAAAAATTGCTAAATATCATTAGTCATGAGGGAAATGCAAATTAATAGGAAAATGAGATGCTGCTTAGAACCAAAGAATGACTAAAATCAGGAAGCCTGCCAATACCAAGTGCTGACAAATGTTGTGAAGCAACTATAATCCTCATGCATTGTTGATGGGAACAGAAAATGGAAAAACCGCTTTGGAAGGCAGCTTGCTTGTTTCTTATAAAATTAAATGTGCACTTACCTTACAACCAGCTATTCTATTCCTGGGCATTTATCCCATCTGCAAATTGAAAACCTATGTCCCAAAAAACTTGTATGCAAATAATCATGGCAACTTTTATTAATAGTAACAAAAAAACTGGAGTATTTCCATCAATAGGAGAGTGAATAGTAGTGATATATCTACATAATAGAACATACACAATAAAAAGTAACAAACCCTTGTACAATACAGATGAATCTCAAAAATATAGTAGAAATCTACAGTAGGCAGTTACTGATATTGTTCAATAGTTTAGTGATACTTCACAGACCGAAACTCTTTCTCTGCTCTGCCACCTTTGCTGTCTTGACTTTCACCCTCCAGTCACAAGATAGCTGCTACAGCTCTAGACATCACATTCATATCAAAGGCAGGAGAAAATGGGAAGGGCAGCATCAGCGGCATCTGTTCACCTCTTATCAGATTTCCACTTGGCAATTCTCTGTTTGATTTTTATATGTTTTGCCAGAAGTAGGCCATATAGTAACCCTATGAAAGCCAGAAAAAAAATGACCAGTCTTGATTTAGAACTATTTTTATTTCTCTTCTTACAGCTAGGTCATAATACCGCCCAGAGCAAAATCAGAGTACTTGCAGCAAGGCAGACAGGACAGGATAGCACATAGACAACTAAAAGTTCCAGCCATACAACTCCATATCAAAACAAATCAACTTAAATCCTTTGGTCATGGGATTAAAAGAACAAGTGGCCTGAGTTGTATCACAGGCACCCAAAAGAAGTCATGGTACTTCCAGGCAGATATTAAGAAATTCATTCAATACTAAAGGGAGAAAACAAGAGGTATGGCCAAATAAATTACTTTGAAATAGCTGCTCAGTAATGAGAAGCAAGTACTAAGATATAGGAAGCCTAGGGTGGAAATGGCAGCAAGGTAGGTGGGAGCTGAACCCACTTGATTGTGAACTCAACTGGGACACCTAGCCAATCTTCTAAAGAACAGAGTGAACAACCAACAGAATCACAGCTTATATGAAGTTTGGAAGCCAAAGACTTCAAAGAACACTGACAACTAGGGCCCATACTAGTTACAGAAAATTTTCTGAAAAAATGATGATGACCTTTATCATTTAGGCAAGTTACTGAATATATCTGGGTTTAAAATACATGAGGTCTGCCCTGCAGGTCAGGGCCTTGTCCTGAAAGCAGCTTGGAACAAGACTGCTTTCATCTGTGAACATAGAGATTTAATAAAATGTGGTTATCAGTGAAAAAAAATGAAACAGATGGTAAGGAGATTGCATAGGCTGACAGGAAGGTCCATGGGACCTGCACCAGGACTGCAGTGGTTGCTGCAATCTGGGCCCAGTGCCAGGGACCTTGATGTCCAGGAGCTTCGGAGGACAGGCAGATCAGCAATTGTAACTTCACAGCTCCCTCCCCTCCCAGAGCAGGGAAGCCCCTCACCAGGAGAGACCTGGATGCTTGAAATCACTAGGAAGATAAAGACTCAGTAATAGACACATGAAGGCAGTGTTCCCAGCTGGGACTGTGGTCACCTGCTGGAACAGTACCAGAGACATTGGTGAGCCAGATAACACCTGGACATGGGAGAAGAGCTGGGCTGCAACTGACTTTGACCCAAATAAGTCTCAGGACTGGTCATAGAGTTGAGCTGTGTGAAAAGCCAGGTGCTTGTCAAAAATGACTGGCTGCAACCAAAGGGAATTCGTTCAAAATAAAAAGACTCTCAGCCATTGTGCAAGGAACTCTTGTGCTAGCAAAGAGGGAGGAGGAGGGGCATGCTTTGCTCCAAATCAGGGTACCTCACCGACTGATCAAAGGGGTGCAGCACGGGCTCAGAGGGACAGCAGTCCCTAGAGAGATTTCATTTAATAGGGGAACTTAACTGCCCTTAAGGGACTTTGCAAATGGGCACTGCCCAGGCCAGCAAAGTGGGAAGAGGAGCAGTGAGAGTTGCTCCCACTCAGTGCACCTCATGGAGTAATCAAAGGGTGGCACAGCAAGGTGGATTAAAGGCTCTAGCCTGGCACATATGAAAAGTAGGGGTCCTTCAGTGCTCTAAGGGCTTAGGCTAGAGGCTGGGAACCTGTGAATATTGTAGCATTGACTAAACCCCCAACACAGAATCACAGGAAAGGAGAAAAAACAGAGCCCAGCCCCCCTCTACCTGTAGCATCCAGGAAAACCAACAGAACCCACTTGGTGTGTTTAAAGTCACTAGGAAGCTTTTCTTTTTCCAAGTGTAAAACAATAAGACCTGGAGCTGTGAAAGGACCAATGACAGATCCAGAGAATAACCAGAGGGCTAACACCAGCAACTGAGACAAAATTCACTTTGCTATCCTACAGAGCTTGAATTTTATTGTTTAGTTTTTATTTTTACATTTTTGTTTTTACTATTTTTTTTATTTCTCTTCTTTCCATTTAATTTTCTTTGTTTTGTTTGATTGATTTCATTGTTTGACTGGTTTTCTTTGTTTTCCCTTTCATGTTGCATTTTAATTTCTTTTCATTCACTTCACTTGTTTTTCAATAACACACTCATCTTGGCCTTTTACTTTTTATTCTTTTTATTCAGATCATATATTTCTTGTCATGTTATTGTTGTTCCAATTCCCACACAACACCCTTCCCTGGTCTTGGTCCATTTCACTATCTTCCTGAGTTTCATTACTGTTGTGGTTAACTTTATTCTCTAACACTATGCCAAGTTTCTATTCCTTACTCTCACTATATCTCACTATCTAACCTCACATAAGAGCTCTGCTTTCTAGAGTCAGCTCACATTCTTCTTACCCTCTAATAAGAGTCTTATCTCTTTTTCACCTTTTATAAAAAGTGACTAATTGGGTGAAATATCCTGGTTATTGCTGTGCTTCTCCAAAGGATCTCCTATTTCTTTTCTACTTATTGATAGTTTAAATCCCATAAAATATTCTCCTGCTATCTTAATCCATTTTGTCTTTGCCTGCCCCTGATCATATACTAGATAAGGTGGGAGTTGTAAATACTACTAAACCCACTGGAGGAGAGAACCCACCAACAAAGGAGCCACCAACAGGTAAAACCCAAGTACAACAAGAGATGCCACACAAACAAAAGAAAGGATAACCCTAAAGCATACAGACAAGGAGATCAAAGAGACCACACCACCTGCTCCCACATAACTCCTACCATAGAAGTTCACCCTAGGAAGACAGCTGGCAAAGCAAAGCATCAGGAATCACAGAAACAAGCAAAAATAGTCACCTTAAATGGGGAGACAAAGAAAGAACCCACTATCAAAAAGAATAGAAGACTCCCCACAAAGACAGCTAAATGAAATGGAGGCAAGCAAACTATCAGATATAGAATTCATAGGAATGGTTATAAGGATGCTCAAGGAACTCAGTGACAACTACAAGGAACTGAGAGGGAACTACAACAGTATGAAAAAGGAAATAGGAACTATAAATAAGAACCAAGAAGAAATGAAAAATACAAACTGAACAAAAAACACATTAGAAGGAATTACAAGCAGTCTGGATGAAGCAAAGGACCAAATTAGTGAAGACAAGGTAAAAAGAAATACCAAGGTAGAGCAGTGGTACAAAAAAAAAAGACTAAAAAAAATATGAAGATAGCTTACAGGAATTGTAAGACAACATGAAACACAACAACATCTGAATCATAGGAATACCAGAGGGAGAGAAAAAGAGCATGGGATAGAAAACTGTTTTGAAAAAACAATGAAAGAAAACTTTATGAACTTAGAGATAGAAAAACCCACACAAGTTCAGGAAGCACAGGGGGTCCCAATCTTGATGAACCCAAGGAGGCCTACTCCAAGGCACATCATAATTAAAATGTCAAGTTTTAAAGACAAGGAGAGAATCTTAAAGGCAGCAAGGGGGAAACAAGAACTAACATACAAGAAAGCTCTAATAAGACTAGCAGCTGACTTCTCAAAGCAAACACTCCAAGCCAGAAGCAACTGGCAAGAAATATTCCAAGTAAAGAAAAACAAAGGCCTGTAACCAAGACTACTCTATCCAGCAAGGCTCTCAATTAAAATGGAAGGCCAAATAAGGAGCTTCCCAAACAAAAGAAGCCTCAAAGAATATACGTCCTCCAAACCAGCTCTGCAAGAGATGCTAAAGGGACTGCTTTAAGAAAAAGAGGGAAAACAGTGAGAGAGAAGGGAATACAGGTATGAAAAAATGGCAATGAATGAGTACCTATCAATAATAACCTTAAACATAAATGGATTCAATGCTCCAATCAAAAGACATACAATAGCTGAATGGATAAGAAAGCATGACCCACACATATGCTGCCTACAAGAGACTCACCACAGGATAAAAGACCTGCACAGGCTGAAAGTGAAGGGTTAGAAACAAATTTTCCAAGCAAATAGACAGGAAAAAACATCAGGGGTAGCAATATTCATATCACACAAAGTAGACTTCAAAAAGGGGGCCATAAAAAGAGACCCAGAAGGTCAGTTCATAACACTCAAGGGAAGAATCCACCAAGAAGATGTAAACATTGTAAATATATATATATATACACACACACACATATATATATCCAAGAAGATGTAAACATTGTGTGTGTGTGTGTGTGTGTGTGTGTGTGTGTGTGTGTATAAGCACCCAAATCCTGGAGGACTACAAGAAGATATTGACAGCAACACAATTATAGTAGGGGATTTCAACACCCCGCTGTTAAAAATTGACAGATCTTAGCCCTGGCTAGCATAACTCAGTGGATTGAGAGTGGGTTGCAAACCAAAGCATCACAGATTTGATTCCCAGTCAGGGCACATGCCTGGGTTGCAGGCCATGGACCCCAGCAACCACACATTAATGTTTCTCTTTCTCTCTCTTCCTCCCTTCTCTTCCCTCTCTAAAAATAAATAAATAAAATCTTTAAAAAATGGACAGATCTTCCAAACAAAATATCAACAAAGATATTGTTACAATGAACAATGTCCTAGATCAAATAAACTTAACTGATATATATAGAGCTTTTCATCTGAAAGAGGCAAAATACATATTCTTTTCAAAGGCACATGGGGCATTTTCAAAGACAGACCACATGATAGGACACAAAAGAAGCCTTAAAATATTCAAGAAAATTTAAATCATATCAAGCATTCTCTCTTACCACAAGGACCTGAAATTAAAAACCAACAACAAGGAAGAAACTCAAAAACACTGAAACTCGTGGAGACTGAATAGCATGCTATTAAACAATGAATGGGTTAAGAATGAGATCAAGGAAGAAATCAAAAAGTTTCTGGAAACAAGTGAAAATGAATTCACAACAACCCAAACATTATGGGACACAATGAATGCAGTCCTGAGAGGGAAGCTTACAGCAATGCAGGCCTACCTTAAAAAGATAGAAACATTTCAAACAAACAACCTAACCCTACATCTACAAGAACTACAGGAACAACAACAAAGACAGCCCAGAGCAAATAGAAGGATAGAAATAAGCAAGATCAGAGCAGACTTAAATAACATAGAAATTAAAAGCGTAATTCTAAGAATCAGTAAGTCCAGAACCTGGTTCTTGAAAAAGATAAACAAAATCTAATTAAATGAGCCTTTAAGCAGACTCATTAAGAGAAAAAGAGAGAGGACCCAAATAAACACAATCAGAAATGAAAGAGAAGAGATTACAACTGATACCACAGAAATACAAAGGACTGTAAGAAATTACTATGAAGACCTATATGCCAAGAAATTTGAATACCTAGGTGAAATAGACAAATTTATAGAAAAAATATAGTCTCCAAAACTCAAAACAAGAAGCAGAAAGCCTGAACAGACCAATAACAGCTGATAAAATTGATACAGTTATCAAAAAACTCCTGACCCACAAACGCTCTGGACCAGAGGGTTTCACAGGAGAATTATACAAAGCATTTAAGGAAGAGCTAACCCCTATTGTTTACAGACTATTCCAAAAAATCCAAAATGATGGAAGATTCCCAAACTCTTTTTATGAAGCCAGCATCATTTTAATCCCAAAGCCAGATAAAGACACAACAAAAAAAGAAAACTTCAAGCCAATATCACTGATGAACATAGATGCTAAAATCCTCAAAAAATATTGGCAAACCACATCCAGTGATACTTTAAAAAGATCATACACTCTGACCAAGTGGGATTTATCCCAGGGATGCAAGGATGGTACAATATTCACAAATCAATAAAGGTAATACGGGCCAAGATGGAGGCATAGGTAGTCGCACTGTGCCTCCTCGTGCAACCAAAACTAAGGACAACAAAAATTGAGAAACAAGAAACAACCAGAACAGAGAGAAATGAACTGAATGGAAGTCTGACTACCATACTTCCAGACCGGTAAGGAGGGGGGGAGTCAGAGGTGGGGTCGAGGGGTCCTGGCAGGAAGGAGCGATGGCTGACAGAGGTGGGCTCGCAGGGCCCAGACGGCAGCTGGCGGACCGGTGACAGACCCTGGGTGTGAGAGGCAACGAGCAGACCCAGTGAGGGGTGCAAGGCAGCTGGCTGTCCGCAGCCACGCATTCGCGCGCCAACTAAGCGAAAACAGACAGCAACACAGACCTCTCAACCCAGGGACCCAGTGCCAGGAAACAAAGCCTAAGAGCATCGACCGAAAACACCTGCGGGAGCTGAGGCTGGGAGATTCTCTCAGCCTCACAGGAGGCTCCTTGGGGAAGCCCACAGAGTCCGAGAAAGTGCACAGGCCCACCCACCTGGGAGCCAGCACCAGAGGGGCCCAATTTGCTGGTGGGAAGTGGCAAGGGGGACTGAGGTCCTAGAGAGAGCGGAGCAGGTGCCATTGTTCCCTCTCAGACCCCGCCCCCACATACAATGCCACAACCAAGCGACTGGAGTGCCCCGCCCTGGTGAATGCCTAAGGCTCCATGCCCATCCATAACAGCTGTGACCAGACCAAAGGAAAATAAAAAAGATGGCTCAAACAGAATTAAAATCACAAGAGCCATTTTTTTTAAGTGACCAAGAGATAGTCAACCTATCAGATGCACAGTTCAAAGCACTGGTGATCAGGATGCTCACAGAGTTGGTTGACTCTGGTCATAAATTAGATACAAATGCAGGATATGATAAGAGAAATGAAGGAAAATGCACAGGGAATCAATAGTGATGGAAAGGAAACTGGGACTCAAATCAATGGAGTGGACCAGAAGGAAGAAAGGAACGACCAAACAGAAAAGAATGAAGAAACAAGAATTCAAAAAAATGAGGAGAGACTTAGGGACCTCCAGGACATCTTTAAACATTCCAACATCCAAATTATAGGGGTACCAGAAGGGGAAGAGGAAAAACAACAAGTGGAAAAGTTATTTGAACAAATAATAAAGGAGAACTTCCCCAATCTGGTGAGGGAAATAGACTTCCAGGAAATCAGGAAGCTCAGAGAGTCCCAAAGAGGTTGGACCCAAGGAGGAACACACCAAGGCACATCATAATTACATTAGCCAAGGTAAAAATGAAGGAGAGAATTCTAGAAGCAGCAAGAGATAAAGGGACAGTTACCTACAAAGGAGTTCCCATCAGACTGTCAGCGGATTTCTCGAAAGAGACCTTGCAGGCAAGAAGGGGCTGGAAAGAAGTATTCCAAGTCCTGAAAGGCAAGGACCTACATCCAAGACTGCTCTATCCAGCAAAGCTTTCATTTAGAATGGAAGGGCAGATAAAGTGCTTCTCAGACAAGGCCAAGTTAAAGGAGGTCATCATCACCAAGCCCTTATTATATGAAATGTTAAAGGGACTTATCTAAGAAAATGAAGATTAAAAATATGAACAGTAAAAAAAAGACTTCAAACTCACAGTTAGTAACAACCATACCTAAAACAAAAGCAAACTAAGCAAACAACCTGAACAGGAACAGAACCACAGAAATGGGGATCACATGAAGGATTAGCAACAGGGAAGGGGGAGGAGGAGAGAGGGGGAAAAGATATAGAGAATAAGTAACATAGACAATAGGTAGAAAATAGATAGGGGGAGGGCAAGAATAGTATGGGAAATGTAGAAGCTAAAGAACTTATGACACATAGACATGAACTAAAGGGGGGAATGTGGGTGGGAGGGGTGGGCAGGTGGAGGGGAGTGAAGGGGGAAAATGGGACAACTGTAATAGCATAATCAATAAAATTAAAAAATGATCTGGAAAAAATAAATAAAGGTAATACATCACATACACAAAAGGAAATGCAAAAATCACATGATCATATCAATGGATGCAGAAAAAGCACTTGATAAAGTACAGTACCCATTTATGATAAAAACACTCAGCAAATTGGTAATAGAAGGAGCATTCCTCAACATAATAAAGGCCATACATGAGAGACCTACAGCCAACATCATACTCAATGGGAAAGAATTTAGAGCTTTCCCACTAAGATCAGGAACAAGACAAGGTTGTCCACTTTCACCACATCTATTCAACATAGTATTGGAAGTTTTAGCCACAGCAATCAGATGAGAAAAGGAAATGTAAGGCATCCAAATCAAAAAGGAAGAAACAAAACTGTCATTGTTTGCAGATGGTATGATAGTGTACATAGAAAATCCAATGGACTTCGCCAAAAATCTGCTTGACCTAATAAATGAATCTGTCAAAATAGCGGTATACAAGGTCAATATCCAGAAATCAAAGGCATTTTTGTATACCAACAATGAAAGAGCAGAAGCAGAAATGAAAAAAAAAAATCCCATTTGATATAGCCTAAAGAAAAATAAAATACCTAGGAATAAACCTAACCAACGAGGTAAAAGACTTGTACTTAGAAAACTACACAACACTGAAAAAAGAAATTAAGGAAGACACAATCAAATGGAAACATATACCATGTTCATAGATCAGAAGAATTAACATCATCAAAATGTCCATACTACCAAAGCAATTTACAGATTCAATGCAATACCTATTAAAGTACCAATGGCATATTTCACAGACATAGAACAAACACTTCAAAAATTTATATGGAACCATAAATGACCCCAAATATCTGCTGCAATTTTGAGAAAGAAGAGCAAAGTAGGAGGGATCACAATACCTGACACCAAGGCCACTATAATCAAAGCAGCCTGGTACTGGTATAAAAACAAGCACATGGACCAATGGAACACAACACAGAGTCCAGAAATAAACCCGAGTCTCTACGGTCAATTAATATTTGACAAAGGGGGCAGCAACAAAAAATGGAGTAAGAATAGCCTCTTCAATAAATGGTGTTTGCAGCTACATGCAAAAAACTGAAACTCCAGCACCAACTTACACCATACACAAAAATAAATTCAAGGTGGATAAAAGATTTAAATATAAGTCATGACACCATTAAAGTCCTAGAGAACATAGGCAGGGGAATCTCAGATATTTCATACAGCAAAATTTTCACTGATATGTCCCCTAGAGCAAGGGACATAAGGGAAAGAATAAACAAATGGGATCTCATCAAAATAAAAAGCTTATGCATGGCTAAAGAAAACAGTATTGAAATAATAAGAACCATATGGAAAAACATATTTACCAATAATATCTCAGACAAGGGTGTCATCTCCAAAATATATAAAGAAATCACATGAGTCCAATCTAAGAAGACAAGCAACCCAGTTTAAAAATGGGCAAAGGACTTGAACAGACACTTCTCCAAGGAGAATGTACAGAGGATCCAGAGACACGTGAAAAGATGCTCAGTATCGCTAGCTATCACAGAGAGGCAAATTAAAACCACAATGAGATACCACTTCACACCAGTCAGAATGGCCCTCATAAACAAAGCAACACAACACAAGTGTTGGAGAGGTTGTGGAGAAAAGAGGACCCTAGTCCACTGTTGGTGGGATTGCAGACTGGTGCAACCACTGTGGCAAACAGTATGGAATATTCTCAGAAAACTAAAAATGGATCTGCCTTTTGACCCAGCAATTCCACTGCTAGGATTATATCCTACAAGCCCTGAAACACCAAAATAACCTATGCACCCCAATGTTCATAGCAGCACAATTTACAATAGCCAAGTGCTAGAAGCAACCTAGGTGCCCATCAGTAATTGAATGGATCAAAAACCTATGGTACATTTACACAATGGAATTTTATTCAGCAGAAAGAAAAAAAGAACTCTTACCCTTTGCAACAGCATGGATGGAACTGGAGAGTATTATGCTAAGCAAAATAAGCCAGGCAGTGAAAGACAAATACCATATGATCTCACCTTTAACAGGAACCTAAAACAAACAAACAAGCGAAATATAACCAAAGACACTGAAATGGAGGACAGGCTACAGTGACCAGAGGGGAGAGGGGAAGGAATTTCGGGGGAAAAGGGGAAGGGTTTACAGGAGCAAGTATAAAGGACACATGGACAACAACATGGTGGGATGGAGACAGCAGAGTGAGGTGGTAAGGCTGGGTTGTGTGGGCTGGGGTCAGGGTAAAAGACAGAAAACTGTACTTGAACAATAAAATAAAAATCTTTATAAATTTTAAAAACTTTCAAATAATTAGCCATTAAATACTGGTCTTTAACATAAGCTAATAAACTGCACAAAAAGTCACATTTTCTAATTTTCCTTCTAATATTGAAGTCCTCACATTGATTTTCCTCTCTTTCTCAGTTCTAACCTCACATATCAAACAATGAGAAAATCAAAATAATCTGAAATAATAAACAACAATCAAATAATGACTAAAATCCTAGGCTATTAAGAATGCATTGCCTAGATGCCACAGCAGAAGAAATTAAAAGTACCATACATTGGTTAAAAACTGGTAGATCCCTGCTCAAATCTGTCCTACAGACATATATTATCTATCCCACAAAGTGTTTTAAAAATTTTAGTTGATAAATTTGGTTTTATGACTAAACCTAAAATTTATAAAATCTGTTGATTCTCTTGGGGTTTCCACATTGCCACAGTCCCTATGACTCCCAATTGTCTTCACACTCTATTTTGCTTTGTAATGGATTGAGATTACAATCTCTTTCCAAATGTAATCCCTATCCAAATGCACCTCTTCAATAACAGAGGAATCTCTAAGATATAAATTGTAAAATCACAGTTTCTTGTTCTATTTAATTATTCATTTAATAATTCCAACAATAGTGTGCCCTATGTAAACCACTGAGACTATAAAAATGATTAAAACTTTTGAGGATACTATTTTATACATCTAGTACAATGGTTAACATAAAAAATAATGGCAGTCTCAAATGCTAATGAGGATGTGGAACAACAGGAAACTCTCACTCATTCATGGTAGAAATTCAAAATGGTACCCTCACTTCAGGAGACAGTTTGGGAATTTATTTTTGTCCTCTCAACATTTGTGTATTAAAACTCTTCCCTCCCCCAATGTGATAGTATAGGAGGGGGGGGCCTTTGGGAGGCAATTAGGGTTACATGAGTTCATGTGGATGGAATCCTCATGAATAGGATTAGTACCCTTATAAAGGTCAGAAGAGAGCTTGCTTCCCCCTCTCTGCTCTCTACCATGTGAGACTATAATGAGAAGTTAGCAATATAACTCAGAAGAGGACCCTCACCAGAACCTGATCATGCTGTCTCCTTGATCTCAAACTTTCAGCCTCCAGATTGTTATACATAAATTTCTGTACCCCATATGGTACTTTGTTATAACAGCCTGACCTACTAAGACATATCCAACTATTGCAGCAGCTTTGTTCATAATTGCCAAAGACTAGAAGCAACCTAAATATCCTTCAATATGTAAGTAAATAAAAGTGTGATATATGACTAAAATTGAATATTATTCAGTGATAAAAAGGAACAAGCTATTAAGTCACAACACAACATGAATGAATTGTAAATGCATTTTGCTTTGTCAAAAAAAAAAACTAGTCTAATATGCTATATCCATGACATTGTAGAAAAGGAACACCTCTAAGGACAGAAAACCTATCAGTGGTTGGCAGGCATTTAAAGAGAGAGGAGTGTTTTTATTAGTGGAAGAACAGGGAAATTTTTAGGGCCATATAACTAATCTATATGGTATAGTAATAGCAGATATATGACACTATACACTTTTCAAACCCATAAATGAACTACATAGAGAGTGAAATTTAGTGTAAGCAAAATTAAAAAATGATTTAGGAGCTCAGGATGTCACAGAATGAAATTGAGATAAAAGACAAGCAAAAGAAGTCTACAGTGAGCAATGTAGTAATGGATTAAAAACCTTGAAAATCGCTGTGAACTCATGTTTGGCTTAATACAGATACAGATGCATAAATCTAGAAATATTTGAAGATGTGAATATATTTACAGGTTAGCACACACACACATGTATTTTCTTACTGTCTCAGCTGAGAGAATTAAAAGTCAGTGACAACTCAATAACAATCAGCACACCTGGTGGCACATCCAACTAAAAAAACCAGGGCTCCTTGGAGAAATGGCTGATTCAAGGGCTGGGGAAAGGATTATACAGAATGAGCCAAAAAGTCAAAAGTGCTAAAAAACAAACAAGCAAATCACAGAAGCATGTCAAAGGGACACAGAACCAACCTGAAAAGACTCCCAATGGCCAAAGTTGGAACAATTTGAGCAACAAAATAAATAGTGTAGTATTGGCTTCTAACACAATGTTTAAAATAAATATTAATGAATCTATACCAATATAAGTGATTGCCTAAATAAATAAAGTATGAAGAAGAGACGAATCCCTTACACAGAAGCATTCCAAATAATTTATGTAGATATTCCTCCCTCAAAGAGTTGAGGGGATACAGACATGTTATTTGTCCTCATAGAGCTTAGAGTTAGTCAAGTAAACCACACTCTAAGAGAATGATTTAAGTATCTCTTAGTGACTTGCTTCCAACAAGTAAAGAATGGAAAGTGGGACAGGAAAAAGTACAATAAAGAATCCTGTTAAATAGTGCCTGAGCCAGGTGAGGAAGGTTGATGTCATCAGTGACAAGTAATGTTGATAGCATATAATATGTCCCCTTGATATAATGTGATGAGAATGACACTTTACCTCTCTTGACTGCCTTCCAAAAATCAATTACCCTGACCTAACCACTTAAAAAATATCAGACAAAGCCAAAAATGAGGGACATTCTACAAAACACCTAACTAATGGTCCTCAAAACTGCAAAGGTCTTGAATAAACAAGGAAAATCAGAAACTGTCACAGACCAGAGGAAGCTCAGGAGACATGATGTCCAAATGCAATGTAGTATTCTGGACTGGAACTAGGACACAGCACAGGCATTAAGGAAGACTGGTAAAATCTGAATAATGTCTGAAGTTTTATTAATAATATGCATCAATGTTGATTATTTGTGACAAATATACTATACTAATATAAGATAATAACACTGTCTCTGTACTATCTTTGTAAATCTATCTCCGTATTATCTGTACATCTGAAACCATTCTAAAATGAAAAGTTCATTTAAAAGCAAACAAAAGAAATCTTGAGGAGCTTCCCAATGCAGAAGGGAACCTATTCCTTGGCTTACAACACTATGTTCCTGGTGAACTCTAATTCTTCCTTCATATAGCAACTTAAATATGACTCCTCAAAGCTATCCCTATTCCCTAAATTGGGTCCTCTCTTTGTTACTTCTTCTAGCATCTTCCTTATTATTCCCAGAAATTATGTCAGTTTTTATTTGTAAACATTTTAAAATCTATTTTCCTGATCATACTCTAAGCTCCATGAGGACAAGTACCATGTGTGTGTTGCTCTCCATTGTATTCCCAATATCTTACAGACGGTTGATGTACAATAAATAGTTTTCAAAAGAAAGGAGGAAGTGAGGGAGGGAGGGAGAATGGATGGAGGTAAATGGGAATAAAAGAGGAGAGAAAAGGAAGAAAGGATGTATATGCGTAATGAAAGAACAAGGATCCCAGGATGAGGAAAATCAGACTCAAGTGAAGAAAAACCCACGAGGGTTTTTAGGGCACTGTAAATACTCTGTAATGTACTATAATGATGGATACACCTTATCATACATTAGTCGTAACATATAAAATATACAACATTAAGAGTCCTAATATAAACTATGGACATTGAGTGGTAACAGGGTGTCAATAAGTTCTTTGATTATAACAAACATACCCTCTGGTAGGGATGTTGATAGTGGAGAAGGCTGTGGGTGTGTAAGGATAGCAGGTATATGAGAACTCTCTGTTTTCACTTCCCACTTTTCTGTGAATCCGACAACTGCTCTAGAAAAAAAATCTATTAAAAAATAGAGTCAATTTTCCAAGATATAAAGTATATGTTTCCAAACATTTATAGAAATAAACATATGCATTTACATTTGTATACATGTACATTTTCATATACACACAAAATGTTTTACACACATATATAAAACATGAGCAAAATCTCCTTTCCAAAAGATCCCCATTAGACAGGGTTTGTTTTGCTTCTTTATTTTTGTTTTCTTTGGTTTACTTTTTACCCTCTAAAAATAAAACTGCAAACTCTAGGTCCAATACTCTAAAGGAATCCATAATTTGCCTGAAATGCAATCGTTTATTTCAAAGTATGCCTATTTTTTAATATGTTGCCAATCACTTTACAAATTTTCTATGTGTCTCTAACTCCATATTTTATACCACTTTGCAATTAAATTTTCAGAAGATATGGTTCAATGATACCCAGGGGCAGGAATGGATGCCATGACTCATAGGTGATAAAAATTCACAGTAATACCACAGATGTAACAGAGTGAGAATTATTGTACCAGCAGGAACTAGAGATAAAAGAGGATTACACAAGATGAAATGTAGTAATTGACTAGAAGTTGCTGAAAAATACCAGATGGATGTCACTGCTCCGTGTAATTCTCATGCACCTGTAGACTTTATTGAGCATCACTGGCAGTTCACTTTTAGTATTTTCTTGAGTGCAATTGAAATTTACTGATACTCTATTATTGCCCAGTTTAGATGTGGACATAAAAGATATAGTTTGATATCCTTGTGTCTCCATAAAAAACTTGGGCTTTGCTGCTTAAAATAGAAGTTAAGGAGAATAACTGCCGTAATATTTATTCCTCTTCCTCCATTAGACCTTTGCATAGAATATGAACAGTAACTGCTCCAGTTAGCATTGAAATGCAAGGATATTTTCAGGAGTAATTGGTGATAAAAAATCAGATGCTTAATTTGGGATGATACCAAAGGAGACTTACAAGAGATTTTTACATTGAAAGTAAAAGAAAACAAATTTATATGCTGAAATGAGTTGCCATAGGTGGTACAGTGCCCCATTAGCTATCATAGATTTATTTCCCATTTAGTTTTCAGTGAAGGAAGGGGACCAAAATAGCTGTCTGTCCAAGCTAGAATATTCATTCTGTGAACACAGAAGCCTTAGATTGCAACCAAAGACTTCCCCATAAAAGCAAAGGCCATTTCCTTTCATGACAAACATTTTAAATTAAGCTGGGAATAATGAATATCAAAATGATTGTTTCTTAGAACAGCAAGGAAAACTCTTTATGGAAATTCCAGGTACAGCTCAAATCTTATCGCAGACAGGTTAGCTTAAACAAGAAGATGCTCTAAGGCCCAAGTCAAAGGGCCATACAACTTGATTATATTTTCAGAAACTGAAAATCAAATTCTATTATGACAATTTAATTTTGAACTCTGATGAACTGCATGAAGTAAAATAAAGCCAAGAAAAAAAATGTGCAGCCTGGCCATTAGAACCACAGACTTCTCAGAGGAAACAGACAGGGAAGCTAAATTCAGGTTCAGCGAAGCCCCTTTCATTTTCCTCATCCCCCTCCTCTCTCCAACTCACAGACACACACTCCATCCCCACGGGCACACCCCACAGGTCCCTTCCATTCTTCCCATGGACTTCCAACTTCAGTGTCAAGAGCAATGTGTTAATATGGCTAACATCAGGACAGCACCCTCAAACTATACTTCCAACCCTGGAGCAGTGTTTCTCAAAGGTCATTGATCCATGGGCCACCTACCTATATGGGAATCTTCTGGAGTATTTGCTTAAAATGCAGAGTTCTAGGCCCCACACTAGACCTATTAAATAAGAATCTTAGGAATCTCTGAAGGATCTCTGCTTTTTCAATAAGCTCCCTCAGGAATCTCATTCACAGAAAAGTATAAGAAGTACTGACTTAGAGTTTACAAAGACCTGTTTCTAGATGGAAAAGAAACCAAGTAAAGGGAAGAGTGTTTATAATGTTGTAAGAGGAAAAATCTTATAGTGTCTAACTCCGTATTTGGCAGATAAGTGGGCTCTCCATATATCAAATGCATACATGAATGAATGAAAAAATTCAAATGAATAAAATATTTACTTCTTCCTATAGTTATCAATATATTTTCATAAACTATATCATATCCATTTCAGAGAAAAATAGATAAGAATTCAGATTTATTAGTGGTTTGCTATTCTAACAGGTTAGCCCAGAAACTCAGCAGAGCTGGCTGGACTGGAACAACCAGCAAGAGGGTGATCAGAAGAATGCAGGAGAGACTTGCTGAGGCCTAGAGTGATTCAACAGGCATGGGGCTGTTCAGATACTGTGAGAATGATTGCAATTCCCAGGGGGGAGCATTTCTTCTCTCTTTGTTTTCTAATAACCGATAGAAACAAGACTTGATTATGAAACAAGACTCACAATGTGATAGGACATAGCTGAGCAGTAGCCATTCTTAGATAGCAGTTATCTCAAGGTCGCACGCTAACCCCCGCTTTCTGCTTCTGTAAGCCCGCTTCCAGCAGCTGCACTCCTTCCCCCTCCTCCTTCTGCCTTTGTAACAAGAATATAAGCAAGTCCCAGCCTAAACTCGGAGCCCAGAATTTGGAATCTGCCTCCTCTGGGTCCGCATGCATGAATAAAACTCCCCTTCCCAAACCCCGAAGCTGTTTGAGTTGTCTTTTCTGTAACAACAACATATCCATGGGCACATTTTCATTTTGCAACTATCATACAGTTAAGAGGATTGTACTGAGAACAACAACCCTCAGTTGCAAAATATATGCTAGTTGCAAAATGAAAAGATGCCCATGGATATGTTGTGAGTCTTGTTTCATAATCAAGTCTTGTTTCTATCAGTTAATAGAAAAGCCATATGCCATTGCTATTATTGTTATGCATCAGCATACTTCTCCCATCTGGCATATCTGTCTCTTTCTCCTGATTATTCTCCTCTTCCCATAGGAACATTTCCAACATGTCATGTGGATTTCAGTTTGGGATCAGGGCCTATGTACAGCAAGCACAAAAGCAAACACTAGATTTGGTTTTTTGTTTTTGTTTTTGCTTTTCCCTTGAGAATCCAAGCACATTCATTCAACAAAAAGGTTGAACATTGACTTGGGCTAGTTCTATATTAAGCTCTGGAGGCATCAAATTGTGTGAAACACAGTTCATGCCCTCAAGAAGTCCTTTCTAGTCAAAGGAACTCTTAAGGGTTGAATTGTGTCCCCTAAAATATATATGTTGAAGCTCTCACCCCCAGTACCTCAGAATATATTTGGAGATAAGGTATTTAAAGAAATTTTTAAGTCAAAATGAGATCTTGGGGGTGGGCCTTAATCCAATATGACAGGTAACCTTGTAAGAAAGGGAAATTTGGACACAGATATGCATGGAGGGATGACCATGTGAAGGCACAGGGAGATAGCAGCCATGTACAAGCCATGAAATAATCCAAGGACACCTTGATCTGAGACTTCTGACTTCCAGAATTGTGAGGCTATAAATTCCTGTGTGCAAGCCACCTGCAGTACCTTGTTATAGCAGCCATCACAAACTCATACAGGAAAAAACACAAACACAAGAAACAGCTAGACATTTCTTCCATTCCCAACTACTATGAGTTTTGTAAGGCCCTGAATAAGAAATTATGCTTTCTCCTTCTGTGACCCATGCTGAAAATACCAGAGCATTCTATGTTAATACACAAAATCTCCAAGGCAATGGCTACTGTCTTAACCAAACCCAAACCTTCAGCTTCACCTCTGTGAAGTGGGAATCAGAAACATTGATTAACTACTCAGCTTGCTCCTTGGATTCTTCTGGAGAGAGGAATTACTCTTTTCAAAGAAGGCTTACTTATAGAACAAAAAGCAGAATCTTAGCAGTCCTAGAGCCTGAGCCTTTTTCTTACATCTCGTGTCCCCACTGCTCATGGTGGCACGTGGCAATCCAAGCCCTGGCCAGTGTGAAGAGCTTGATATCAGACATCACAACTACTACAAAAACAAACTAAAAGTACAACTTATTAATGGGGTACTTGGGAGAAGGATACCACGTGTGTGAGCTTCAAACATATGCCAAAGACATGATTAAAGGAGAAGCCAGTGTGGGTAAGCAGACTGCCTTTGCCACAAAAACATCAAATGAGAGCCTAAGGTCACTTATGGTCAAGTCACCCAAGCATGGAACATGTACAGTAGTTTGTTCTGGGTTCAGACAAACCCAGGTTCAAATATGCTTCAGAAAAACACTTAATATCTCTGACTCTCGAGTTTCCTGATTTATAAAATGGGATTGTTAAGAGGATCTGAAAAGTTTAGACCTTCCAAACCTCAAGGAAGAGGCCAAAAGATCACTTTACATTGTATACATTTAATATGGCTATTGGAACAAAGTAGCACAAACTAAATTGATTTACAACAGAAATTTATTCTCTTATACTTCTGCGGGATAGAGGTATGAAATTAAGGTGTCAGAAGAGCCACACTCCCTCTGAAATTCTGGATAGAAGCCTTCCTTGTGCTGCTGGGGGCCACCAGTCCTTGGTGTTCCTTGGCTCACTGCTGCATCACTCAAATCTCTGCCTCATCATCACATGGCACTTTCCCTAAGTGTTTTCACACCATCTTCCTATAAGGACACCAGTCATATTGGATTAAGTGTCTATTCTATTCCAGTATGACCTCATCTTAACTAATTATATTTTGCAATAACCCTAGGTCCAAATAAGGTCACGTTCTGAGGTAATGGAGATTAGAATTTAACATATTCTTTTGGGGGACAGAGTTCAGCACACAGCAGCTTATTTTAAACATACCTAATAGGATGAGGCAGAAAGAGAAACTGCCTCCTAGGCAATACAGTCACTTCAAGCCCAAGTTTTCCTGACTCACATACGTGACAGACATCACAGGCACTTGGGAAAATTATTCAACATCACCTGAGACAGTAGCAATGTTGAACTGAACCCATGCTGCATTTCATTGTTTTCTATTTTTCTTCTATAAACAAGTTAATTTAACATATCCCTGAGCTTTGGAGTGGTTGTATTAGGCAACAGAAATTCCTCCATTTCAGGAGAAACCAGCTCTATCTCATATAGTTAGCCACTCTGTGGCCAGGAGAATAGTTGGCACCCCCCACCTAACACAGTATCTGTATCTAACTTTAGATTTGAATTAAAAACTAAAATTGAATTAGTATTATTTCAAAAGGCGATTTTATATGTGGCCTGCCCTAAAGCATAATAGCTATTAAGTGTATTATCTCATTTAACCATCAGAAATTTTTATCCAGGGTCACAGGAAAGAAAATGGTATGGCCTACTAAAATTTACATTTTCTAGAAATACTCTGTGTGTGTGTGTGTGTGTGTGTGTGTGTGTGTGTATACCTTTTAGAAATGAGGAAAAATACTGGAAAAAGCACAAAAGAAGAGTCATACTGTTTGCAATAAGCTGAACTAAAAACTATAACAGTCTTCGATCACAACTTCAGTTCATCAAATTAGTGCCAATTAATTGTGTCAACTTCCCCTCCTGGTCAAGATAAATCAGAATGCCCTTTGGGTACATGGAGCCAAAGCTAATTATCCCCAAATGTCAGTAGCTACGGCATCAACTTTTGCACAAAAAGTAGTTGGTTAACTGGGGAAAAAATGTAAAGTGAGCTCATGCAGGCCTTTAATTGGGCTGACTCAAAAAATTCCACCACTTCAGCAACACAGGATCCTTCTGATGCTGATGGATCATGCTCATGACCCACATACAGACAGCAGGACCCACAGTCACAAAATCAGAATCTCAGAGACCAAAGTTCATGTTTCTGGTCCTGAATGCACAGCTCTGCTAGTTGCCATTCTTGAGAGTTGTCAAAGGATGTAGAACATGATCATAATAAAATTATTATAATCAATTATAATTCTTTTCAGGATCAGTTTGTTGCTTAAACCACATAAGCATTTATTTATTCAGTGAGTTTTATGGGGCACCTGCCATTTTTCAGACACTGGAATTTGCAAGTTTCTCCATTCACCCTGTTGGAAGTTTGATGGAGCACTCAATGCCAGGCACCATGATCTGTGCTGGATTTAATTTGGGGATTCAAAAGCATTGCTCCTGTACTTGTAGGGCTCATAGTCTGTGGGGGGAAAAGAGGATTTCCTGCTTCTGATTTCCATGAGAAAACCCTACTGCAAACACTCCTGGACTCCTGCCCCACTACTAACCCCTCCTCACATAGGTTGAATGACTTACCTGGTTGGTTTGGTTCAAACTCTCCAATGTGAGGAGCTAAATTTTCAAAGATTCAATGCAGGAGAAGGATGGTAGAATCTGCTCTCTTTGTTGCCTGAACCAGCCATCTGGTCGAGTGTAAATTTTGTGAAGAATTTCTCCCAAGAGGACTTTCCAAAGGCTAAACAGGGAAAAGGAAGGTGCACACCCATCTAAATTCAGACATTAACCTACACCGTCCAGTCTTATACCTTAGCCTTTGTCAGAATGAGACTTCCAGTTCTCCTTCATGACTCTTCATCTTATTTTCCAACCAACCCGAAATGTAGAAGGAGAAGAGAGTATTGTGTAGCAGGTTCCTTCAAAGATACCCACAGAGTCTGTATAGTGGAGATTGAAAAAGGGAAAAATAGTGAGCCAACACCTACTTATATATAGTCAATTCTTGAAAAACATGGGTTTGAAACTGCACTGGTCCACTTATATGCTGTTTTCCTTTTTCTTTTTCTATAAATAGAATCAGTCCTTTGGATCAGGGGTTTCACAGCTGCAGATTCAACTAACTGCGAGTGGAAAACAGTATTTTTATATTCCCAACCACAGATGGAAAACACTGTTTTTCATCAGTAATTAATTAATATGTGGATGCAAAAGGCAGACTATAAAGTCAGAGGTTGTATGCAAAGTCCTGGTTCCTAACACCCACACTGTTCAAGAGTCAACTGTAGTCAGAAATTGTAAAATTTGACACTTGTGCTGCCTTTAAGGATCTTACCATCTATTAAAGAAAATAAGACATCAGTACACATGATTTTAATACACAACAGACTATGGCACTGTAGAGACAAAAAGTGCTATGAGAGTGATGGTGAGACAGAAAGAAAGACAGGCATGAACTTTACACAGAAACCAAAATACATTATCAGCCCCCTTTTAGTGTGTGTTTCCTTGGTGATGCCTAAGTGCCTTTTCTGATGTCTCTCAAGATTTATAACAATGGAAATGAGAGAATAACTTCAAGTTCCCTAATGAATCCTGGCACTATCTTATTTTATCTTGTTTCTTGGATTAAACAGAAATTTGTTTTGATTATTCCCTGATAATTCATGTCATAATAGCAATAATTAAAACTTCACAGTTGTTGCTTTTCCCTTCCTCAGCTTTTAATTTCACAGCTTAAAAAAGTGTTTTCCACTTTTGAGAACTGCAGAAAAATATGGTACAAAAGCTATAAAATATGTGACTCAATGGCAAAAAATTTGGGTGCTAAAAGAGAGAAGAGAACTTGAAGCTCTAGGACAAAGCAGAAACTAAAATTTAGGAGATTGGAGTAAGTCACAGATAAAATCCATGATCTTACTTTCAAAATTCTGATCATTGCTACAATAAGAATTTTTTAATGTGGACCACTTAATGCATGATGGGAATAATTTCAGAGCACTCTCTGACCAAACCCTTCTTCATGAAGGGGGAATGTGTTGGCATAGCTCTCAGAAGCATCTTGTCAGCCTGAGAGATCATGACCCTTTTCTGCTCCCTCCTAGCTTGTCAATTCTGGGCACTATATTTTTGTTGTAGTACACTGCTATTCTCCTAAGTAGCTCATTTAAAGAACATGTAATGTATTTAGAGCACCCTTGGTTTTAAAAAAATATGAATCACTGACACCTTACCATCACAGTCCTGCTTTTCATGACTTTCTGCCTTATTAGGAAAATTCCTAGGTGGAGTCAATGAGCGTGTCACACTAAAAAGAGGTAGAAGCCCAAACAAGGGCACATGGTGTGGGTGTCATTAGTTGTCCTTATCAGTCCACAGTCATATTCTTTATCAGTCCTTGTCAGTCCACAGTCAAGCTTCACTTGCTCCCACACAGAGATAAGCACACATTCATACCATGTTATACTCCCCCACCCCTGGACACAGTTGACTGGATTGGGTTAAGCAATTGATCCAGGTTGGGCCTGGGTCCCAGTTTGAAACTAAAGGAACCAAAAAGTGACAGAGACATGCTTTGAGGCTGGGTCAGTATTTGAGAGGTCTTAGTGGTCTCTGGCTATGCTTGCCCTGTTGACAGAGCATCAGGGTGAGCCAGTCTACCAAGAGAAAAGAACAAAGAATGAACACAGAAAAATATACCAAGAGATGGGCAGAACACTCTCTGGGTTTTGGCCAAATTACCAGTTCCTGTACTGATTATTTTTAAATCTCCACCCCATCTTTGTCCTTGAGTTCTATGAAACATACCTACCTGTTGTTAAGTGAGAAACTGAGATATATTAAAATTTTAAGGGTTCATTTGAGCAATAATCTATCAGAATCAGGCAGTGCCAAAGCAAAAGTGGATACGGGCATTGTATCAACAGGAGCTGGGAAGAGACTTTTATAGAGAAAAGGCAGGAATAAAGCAAGAAATTATTGATTGGCTAGATCTTAAAGCCTAGTGGACTGTGAAGAACTATCCTTAGGTTTCAATTTAGTAACTTGAGGCATTTCAAGCTTAGATTTTGGTTTTCTTAGTTAGCTACTAATGCACCACAACCACTTCAGTTTACTGATCTCCTGTTTAATTAACATTAGGCTCTTAAAATAAATTTCCCCTTTTAAATTTGTTTGTGTTACTTGAAATCAAGAAAGTAATATAATACAGAGCTATTGTAAAAAGTCCTGAAATTTAACTGTAGCAAAAGTCATAATGAACAATAAAACCTTGCACATGTACTCTTCCTGTGAATTTTCTTGGACATATGAACTTATTTTATATCACAGACATTCTCCAAACACAACTCAAATGTCCTTGGGCTCCTCCTGGAGACTATGATTGTCTTTAGCTTGGATGTACATAGTTTCTTCTGTTGCCAATAAAATAATGGATTAGGACCGTGGAACAAGCAAAAAACAAGAAGACCTGGAGTGTCCAGCCCAGAACATCAAAACACAATGCCAATCATTTACATCAGTCACAGGAGGCTCCACTTAACAGCTCTTCTGAAAAAGAGGAAAAAAGAGCATTCTTGTTGCTTCATTGAAACATGTGAAAATAATCATTTGTATAATACAGCTTCTTCCTTGAACACTGATATAACCACACTGTAGAATGGAGATCAAAATAGCTAGCACCGACAAACAAACAATGCAAAAGTGTCTTCAGAACACCCAGAGTTTTGTTTCTGATTTATTTAAAAGTCTCACAGTTGTCCAAAGCCAGGGTTTGTCATGTGTGTTTGTGCCAGTGTGAATGAGCTGGGTTTTAAGTGCCTTCCTTTAAAGTGTGCATAAAGCAGAGGTGCCCAGACCTTGCCCAGAGCACCAGAGCCACCTGCCACAGTTCTGGAATGCAGGACACTGTGGGCCACACAGTGACAAAAACCCAGGATCAGGCATCTCCAAAGCTTTGATTTGCAAGAACAGCTTGACACCCATAACAACGTGGCTAACATGAAAAACACAAGATAAAAACATTCCATTTAATTAAAATCCCACAGTTCAATAGTAGTATAATTATTACAAGTGCATTTTATGGCTGTCTGCATTCATTTTGGGTACATAAATTAATATGCAAATTACCAGCCCCTCTCATGTTCTTAAGAAGTTTCCCTATCAATCTTTTTTCCAACATGTCATTTGCATAAAGCATGGCTTTTTAAATGCAAAATAAAATTCACATTTATAGTGAAATCTCTCTGTGCTGGCAAGCTTTGTTTTAGATAAAGAGTATTTAATTAACAGACCTCACCTCTCTGAGGGCCTTCAGGACCACAGAGAGGAGGCCAACACACTCTATGGTCTCTTGCTAATCAGGATTACAGACAATTTTCCATCTGAAGGACCACCATCAAGGTATTTGTAATTCTCCACTCAGCCCATCAAGAACTTTACTATGGGAAAATATTGTTCTGATTTAAAAAAAAAAAAAGCAAATTATCAAACTGTAGACAGATTAACTTAATATTTATTCACTGGGAAATTCTATAACAAATTACTTGACAGATAGCTTGTAGGTGGTTAGACTCTACACACAGGCAGCAGACTCTAAGAAGCGATGGGGTCTAAGAACTAGTTGTACCCAGCTGACTTTATTTCCTTCTTTGAGAGAGTTGCTAAAGGGGCCTATAGGGAGTATTTCATAAATATAATATACCCAACTGTCATTAAGGCTTTTAGGAAAATCTTCTGTGACTTCCTAGCAGATGAAGCACCTGTTTGAACAATCATACCCAGAGTATAGTTAGAATGCCAGGGACTTGAAGATGTGACTTGTAGATAAATTCTGACTCCATACTTTGGAGTTCATCAATATGTCCAGTGCTAGCCTTAATAAAGTAAACAAAACCTTAACATGTCACCCCAAAATATGCCTTTTTAATGTAAGAATTATTTTAAGATGAACACAGCAAACCATTGGAAAAGCTTCCTACCTTCCTCCTACTTGCTAAAAGCAGTACATAAAATTGTTAAAACATCCCTCCTCCCCTTTCTACCAGAAAGAACAAAGATTAATCACTGAAGACAACATTAGCCCTTCATCAGCCTGGAGATGGCACCAGAGGAATCTGCATAACAAACTTTCCCAACTAACAGGGGATCCTTAAGTTTCCCTTGTATTTGCTTTCACACAATTTGCTGCCCCTAGGGACACAAGGTCCTACTCTCTTGTCGTTTCTATAAAAATGTACTATTCCTCTCCTAAGATGCTATATAAACTCTAGTTCTAATCAAACTTCTGAGTCACTCATCCCTAAGTGCTCCTATGTGTTATATGTATGTTGTACATGTTAATAAACCTCTGGTCCTTTTTCTCTTGTGAATCTTCTTATGTCAGTCTATTTTAAAGGACCTCAGCTGGAGAACCTAAGATAGAGGAAGAGATTTTTCCTCCTCCACAAAAGTCAGAGAAAATATGCTTGAATAATGTATAAATGTTCAGTGTTAGAAGGAAGAATTCATGTATTTTTTGTCAGAATTGAAACTCCTGAAATAAAATCATATCAAGTGACTGAGCCTATTCAATGAAAAAAATCAACTTTCCAAGAACAAAAATGACAGTTTATTTTAAAAAAGAAAAAGAAAAAACTAGAGTTTCAGTTGCCTGTGAATTCAATAGTGCCTATGAGCTTGATATGAATACCTAAGTAATGATAACATATTTTATTAAAATAACTATAGACTATAAGCTAAATGAGGGGAGGATTTTGTCTTATACAGTGTGAAAGCCAAGAACACTGCCTAGCATATAATAAGTGCTCAATAAATATTAATTAGACAAATAACACAATACACTTTCCATCCAAATTTTTAAATTATAAATGGAATTTACATTGATTGTAGAAAGTTTGGAAAGCACAGAAAAGCACAACAAAGAAATCAAAATTCCTTTAGTCTTGAGATAATCTCTATTAATATCTTAATATATATTCTTCAAGTCTTTTCTCTATGCAATTTTCACAAGGTCTAAACAACTTTGCATCATAATTTATTTACATTATAAAAATTATTTTCTCTATCATTAAAATCATCATAAATGAAATTTACATAGATATTATTTAATTAGTAAAATAAGGAGGCCATTAAACTGTGTTGGCTCTAATGCCTTGGTGGCATACATAAGCAAACCTAAGTCTATAAATGTCTCAGGGTTACAAAATCAAAATTCTAAGGACAACCAACCACAAACAGTCAACTAGGCTTTAAGCTGTAGTCAGTAAATATTTTTGTTTGCTTTGCCCTATCTTTTCCCGATAAAAGTATTTCCCTGAGCTACTACTGGTGGAGTACTTCTAATCACTTCTGGTTTGTGTTCCCATTTCAAATCAATTTTTGCTCAAACCTAAAAATAACTTAATACACTGCAGTTTATCTTTTAACACTATATAACAGTCCATTTTGTGGATGTACCACCATATACTGTTGGCTATTGAGACTGTTTCAAAATGTTTTATATATTTAAATGATGCTGCAAGAAGTATCCCTGTGTATGAAGATTTTCCTACATTTCAGAATGAATAAGAACTTTCTAATAGCTGGAGAAGTCCACAAGTAAAGTGAGTTCGCTTATGAAAGCAGCCAAAAAGGCAACTGTCCCTCTTAAAATACAGAGATGTGAAAGAGAAGATAGTTAATTTTGGTGAAGCACAATATCTGTAGTCACAGATTTCTGTTTGATTTTGGTTCTGCTGCGCACCTGCTCCAATACTTGCTCGTATGAGCAAATTTTTTTGCAGCCAAGACTCAGTTTCCTGTTCTATAAAATAGAATCAACAATATGGACTTTGCTGGGCTGCTATGAGGGGGAAAGGGAAATATTGCCTAACAGTGCCTGATGTAATAACTTAGGACATGGTGACTGTTATAATTGCTTTTTCTACTATTCTTATTACATGATTTCAGGTGCATTTTTTAAAATTTTGACAGGCTTGACCACACAGAAATAAATGACATAAACACTGAGTGAGGTTGTGCAGGCAGGACTAGTTCCATAATTTGCAAGGCCCAGTACAAAATGGAAATGTAGGCTCCCTTGTCCTAAAATGATTAAGATTTTCAGGATGGTAACAGCAGAGCACAGGTACCTTCTGAGCATGGGGTCTGCGTAATCATTCAGACTGCACATACATGAAGATGGCCCTGTATGGGCTATACACAGCCTGAACTGTGTATTTAGCATTCATGATGGGACCTGCACTTTAGAAGGTTGCTATACACCACAAAGGAGACCTCAGCAACCCTACCTCACTGTGTCATTGTAAACGTGAAAGAAACAGCTTTAAAAGTTTGTTTACAAAGTTTTATATCTTTGCTCCTTGAACAGATAACTAATCATTTTTGCCCAGAAAGTTTTTCCAATTCAGCTGAACAGCTGGAAAGGCTTGACAATGAACTCGTTTTCTGGTGGGCTCTACCAAAATGATTGATTATGACTCATTACATTCAAAAGCTTCTAAATTCCCACAAAATGCCTCTTCTAAGAGTCTCTCACTATCTTCCATTGTGTAGTGTCCTATCTTCATATTAATATTTTCCAGAAGATTCCAAAGCATCTGCAAGCAATCTGCACTAGTAGTTAATAATTTCATTCAGTCAAAAAATAGTGGGACTTTCCTCCTTTCTCTGGAATATAAACAAATATTGCTGTCATTTATGTGAACTGTATTGGAGAAAAATTATTTCCTCTATCTTTCTGAAATCTTGGCTGAAACCTCCTATAATAAAAAGATCAACAGGAGAAAAAGAAACAGAAGTTTATTAACATGTATACCTCATGTATACATGCAAGAGATCCAGGAAAACTGAGTAACTACCCAACATGGTGTAACCAAATGCAGGTTCAGCTGCCTGTGGCTATGAAAGCCAGTACTCAAGAGGCAAGTGCTGATGTAAAGAAATGTGATTTATTTGCAATGCTGGCCATCTGGAAGATGAGGGACTTGTGTTTCAGAGCCAATTTCCTGGAATATGGGGGACCCATGTCACAAAGTCCATCTCCACCTCTCTTAGAAATTTTTTTATAAGGAAGGAGAAAGGAACACAACAAAGAGCTCAAGGGAGGGAGTGGTTACAAAATTCACTATGTGCAGATGAGCGCAGTCCATTCTGATAAGGCAAGTGAGGGTCCAGTGTGTATCATCCTGATGAGTCATCCTCGCTTCATGTCACCCTGGCTCCATGTCACTCTGGCTCCACAGTTGAAGGTCAGGAAATTTCCCAGAGCTGGAATACTTGAAGGTCTTTTGAAATGAGTTCCTAGGATTCTTACACAAACATGCTGTTTTTCTACAAGCTACTTATTATTCAGAGTTAAGACTTACAGAAACAATGTCAAATGAATAGTGGAGTGGATTACCATTTCCCATTGTTACAATTTTCCACGGTCACAAATCCCTACTGTCAATTTTTTTTCCCATTTCTATGGAAGTTAGAAGTTTTATCCAAGACATTTCAGAAAACTAGAAACATTTAGGATCCAGTCTAGTTCATAGGTGAAAAATAAAATTTTACAGACAATTCACTGAATTAGTCTGACTACCACAATAGTGTTTAATAGATTCTATTGAAACACAATTTTTCTCCCAAAATCACCCTGATTTTTATCAAAGGGATAACTAAACCAAAACCATTTTTTTTTTACTGCATTAAGTCCACTTTCAAATCAGCATGGTTATTTGCATACACACAAGAATAGCAATTGACCATATAGGCTTTTGCAAATCTACCTTGCTGGAATGTTACAAAGAATTTCAAGACTGAACTTTGATTAGCTCCTCAGGGCAGGGAAGCCAAACCACACAGTTGCCATAAGGCTTTGCCTACAGTACCTGCAGATTTGGGTGAGTTTCTCAAGTTCTCAAGGTCCCCAAAATGTCTTGAGGTTCTTTCCTTGCCATCTCCCAGGAAAGCAACCTTTTCTCCTTACCTGGAAAGACTACCATGGACCATATGAATAAGCAAGGTACCAGGCCATTTCTCCAAGGAGTTTTTATTTGCTCCAAAGTCAAGCTTTATTCCTTGAACCTTTTTGCTGACATTCAGGGCCTAGGCATGTCTCTTTTAGACATGACATTCCAGTCAAAGTTTTGGTTAATAAATCCACAACTGGAAACAGGGAGAAATCAGGTTTTTATTGGATTCATGCAAATAAACATATTTTCATGAAAATAAGAATATTCATTAAGAGTTTCCAAATTTTGGAGATTCGGGTAGGGAAAAAATAAAAGTGATTTCATATTGTTAGAATGTCAAATGAATAGTGGAGTGGGTTAACATTCCACTGGGTTACCATTCCAGTGGGTTACCAAATTGTTCTAAGAAAACAAAGAAGTTTTTAAAAATTAGCAATATTTTGAACAAAGTCACAAGAACAATAATTATTTTCAGTTCACTCAGTCCCCAAATCAGTTCTTATTTATCCCCATTATCCACCAGCATCTCTATGAACCCAGTCATTTTGTAGAGCCCCACAAATTCCCATCTATTTCAAATGTGTGATCTGAAAATTTGTTCTGAGAAACTTAAATTTTAGAATAACTCAGATGAAACATTTTTTCAAATGCATCAGAGTAAAACAATGACTGTATCTAAATGACAAAAAAATACCTAAAATGACATAAATCTGATTATAATGTAATTGAAAAAGGCTTTTTTTGTAACAACATTTTAAGATAACAATCAGAATTACAAATGAAAGTATATCAGACCAAAATATTAATTAATTTGTTCCCCACTGTCAATGGTACCTAGGGTTTTTTTGGGAAATAACAATTGATTTTGGAAAAATCAAAGGGAGTCTTTGGCTTTTTCAATTGTCATTAAAGTTATCTCTGTGCTTTACCATCTATCTATGTACCTTTTCTTTTCTTTCTTATTCCTGGTTTTCCTCATTTCTGGGCCCTTCTACTTCACTTCTTGAGTTTCCTACTCCAAATGTCCTTAGTTCCTGCATGTCTATCTCTTTCCTTTATCCTTTCTCATTGTTTTTTTTTTTCATGACCTCAACTCCTTCTCTTTTTGCTCCTTCCCTCTATACAAACAATCCTTGTTCAACTTTTATAGACCTGCTTTGACTTACACAAACCCTCTTTGACTTACACAGACCCTCTGCAACTTACACAGACCCTCCGTAAATTTCCTTGTCTCTTTTAGTTTGCCCTTTTAGCTCATCCAGAAATAGCCAACCCACTTTCAATTCCATAATTTACACCTTTTATTACCAAAATCATATATTTTCCCCAACTTAATTGGAAGTCTCAATTTTTAGTGACAACTAAAAGTAAATAATTAGCATTCCTTAGACTGGCACATTTATGAATACATTTAATAACTTCTAGAAACAGTTTTGTCCCGATTACACTCACAATTTTTCCTTGGTGATTACTGTATTTCTTAAATGAGCTCAAAAGTGAGTGTTTCATTATCATCTAGTGACTTTGACCACTTTCACAAAGGCTAGAGAAGAGGCAGGAGAGGTATTAGGCTTGGCACAGCTTATTTCCAGGACCACAGCTCCTGGGCCCTCAAAAGGAAGATTCAGAGTGTTTAAAAGAGTTATTTTTTTCCTTCCTCAGTTTTACTGCTTCCCTAACAGAATCTCTGATGGAATCAAAACATAGCCACTCCTTTTCAAAACAGAAACAAAAATAAAAATCTAAAGCTAAGACAGAGGTTCAAGGAAGGACTGGGACATAAGATTTAGAATCTTGTTTCACACCAACCAGTACCATAAACGACGCTGATGAGGTCCAAATGCTCTAAGTCCAATGGTGGAGACATTATCTCATACCACCCGGTACCACAAATACACAAAATCCCAAATGACATAGATATTATCTCACAACAATGAGTATGGCAAATAAGCCTTACAATGTCCAAATGGCACAGCCCAAATGGTGAAGACAGAAGATTCTAGGTGTATACAAAACAGCAAAGATCAAAGCAAGTGCCCAAAGGATAAGAAAACAAGCAAAGAATAACTGTAATCAAGACAGACAGAGGAGAGCTTTCAAAAGGAAACTGACTTCCTCCCATGGAGGAACAGAGAAATGAAACTAACAGTTAAAAAGCAGTATGATTCCCATGCAAATTTCTCTGAACAATATATTCCAAATCAAAAGCACAACTATTAAGACTGGAGTCCATCAACTCCCGAGACTGGAACCTGTCAACTACCCACAGAACCATTTCCACTCACCAGCAAAGTGTTTAAAGGAAGCTGGTGCCTTGAAAGAGAGAACAGGGCAAGTACCCAAGACAAAGAACTAGGAAACTCCTGCAGTCCCTGCCATGGGGTCAGCCTACCACAAGCAGCTGAGACCACCCAGCCCTGAGCCCTCTAGGCCTCACTAGAGTTCACATAGTCCCATTTGGCATTGCCAAAAACTATAACTGAACACAGTTCTGACTGCCTGCCATTACAAAAGCCAATATTCGAAAGGCAAGTGCTGATGTAAAGAAAAGTGGTTTATTTACAGGTGCTGACCCTCTGGAAGATTGGGGACTCATGTCACAAAGTTCATCTTTACTTCTCCATGGAGGTAGAGATTTTTTGTAAGAAGGGAGAGAGGAACAGAACAAGGAAGTCAAGGGAAGAGGGGTGGCAAAATTCTCTACATGCAGATAGGCACACTCCATTACAATATTGCAAGTAACAGTCCAGTATGCATCATCCTGGCTTCACGTCATCCTGGCTCCTTGGTTGAAGGTCAGCAAGTCTCCAAGAGCTGGTATGTTTGAAGATCAGGGTTTGTATCTTATGAATTTAGTTCCTGGGATTCTTATACAAACATGTTGTTTATCTACAAGTTATATATTAGTCTGAGTTAGCACATACATAAACAATGTCAAAACAATTGTGGGGTATATTAAAATTTCTGATGGTTACAATTTTCCACAGTCATAATGGCCCAAGACATCACCTTAAATACAATCTTCAGCTAAAGACAAATGAAAGAAAAGGAAGTAGGTAATGGAGTTATGGGAGGTAACCAGAAAAAGCACAGTAAACAAGGGTATGGTTGTTTACAAAGATTTCATTCTAAACCTTCTCCATTGATAATATTCCGTTGTGATTTAGAGCCACCCTTCTGTTCCTGGCACAGTAAGGTATACTCTTACAATAGAAGCTTTCCTAGACTTCCAGCCAAGATGGAGGCACAGGTAGACACACTGTGTCTCCTTGCACAACCAAAAGAAGGAGAACAACATATTTAAAAAAAAACAGAACTGACAAAAAATTGAACTATATGGAAGTCCGACAACCAAGGAGTTGAAGAAGAAACATTCATCCAGACTATTAGGAGGGGTGGAGATGGGAAGCCAGGTGGGGAGGACTTGCAGCAAGGCAATGGCTCATGGACATGGTGACACACTGGCTGGCAGACAGGGTGGTCCCACATTCACATGCAGATAAACCAGGAGGAATAACTGGGGAGCGAGGCAGACTGCACAACTCAGAGCTCCAGGATGGAAAAATAAAGCCTCAAACCTCTGATTAAAAACATGAGTGGGGGTTGAGGCTGCAGTGGGAGAAACTCCCAATCTCGCAGGAGAGTTTATTGGAGAGACCCACAGGGTCCTTGAACATACACAAACCCACTCACCTGGGAATCAGCACCAAAAGGGTCCAATTTGATGTGGGTAGCAGGGAAAGTGACTGAAAACTGTCAGAGAACAGAACAAGCACCATTGTTCCCACTCAGACCCCTCCTGCACATACAGCATCATAATGCCGCGACATGGGTTTCTGCACCCTGGTGGACTCCTAAGGCTAAACCCCTTACTACATAACAGGCCCACCAGAGACAAAAAAAAAAAAAAAAAAAAAAAAAAAAAAAAAAAAAAAAAAAAAAAAAAAAAAAAAAAAAAAAAAAAAAAAAAAAAAAAAAAAAAAAAAAAAAAAAAAAAAAAAAAAAAAAAAAAAAAAAAAAAAAAAAAAAGGCTCAAATGAAAGAACAGATCGAAACTCAAGAAAAATTACAACTAAGCAATGAAAAGATAGCCAAACTATCAGATGCACAGTTCAAAACACTGGTAATCAGGATGTTCACAGAATTGGTTGAATATGGTTGAAAATTAGATGAAAAAATGAAGGCTATGAAAAGTGAAATAAAGGGAAAAGTACAGGAACCAACAGTAATGAGAAGGAAACAGGAACTCAAATCAACGGTGTGGATCAGAAGGAAGAAAGAAACATTCAACCAAAACAGAACGAAGAAACAAAAATTCAAAAAAAAAAATAAGGAGAGGCTTATGAACCTCCAGGACATCTTTAAATGTTCCAACATCAAAATCATAGGGGTGCCAGGAGGAGAAGAGGAAGAGCAACAAATTGATAACTTATTTGAACAAACAATAAAGGAGAACTTCCCCAATCTGGCAAAGGAAATAGACTTCAAGGAAGTCCTGGAAGCTCAGAATGTCCCAAAGAAGTGGACCCAAGGAGGAACACACCAAGGCACATTATAATTATATTAGCCAATATTAAAGACAGAGAGAGAATCTTAGAAGCAGCAAGAAGAAAGAGTTAACTACAAAGGAGTTCCCATAAGACTGTCAACTGATTTTTCAAAAGAAACCTTACAGGCAAGAAGGGGCTGGAAAGAACTATTCCAAGTCATAGAAGGCAAGGACCTACATCCAAGATTACTCTATCTAGTAAAACTTTCATTCAGAATGGAATGGCAGATAAAGTGCTTCTCAGATAAGGTCAAGTTAAAGGAGTTCATCATCACCAAGCCTTTATTATAAGAAATATTAAAAGGATTTATCTAAGAAAAAAAAGATAAAAATTGTGAACAGTAAAATGACAACAAGCTCACAGTTATTAACAACCACACCTAAAACAAAACCAAAAATGAAGTAAGCAAACAATTAGAACAGGAACCGAATCACAGAAATGGAGATCACATGGAGGGTTATCAGCAGGGGAGTGGGACAGGGATAGAGGTGAAAAAGATACAGAGAATAAGTAGCATAAATGGTAGGTAGAAGATAGACAGGGGGAGGTTAAGAATGGTATAGAAAATGTAGAAGCCAAAGAACTTATATGTATGACTCATAGGCATGAACTAAAGGGAGGGATTGTGGGTGGGAGTGAGTATGTAGGGTAGAGGGGAACAAAGTTGGGGGAAATGGGACAACTGTAATAGCATAATCAACAAAATATATTTTTTTAAAAATCAAATGTTTACTATCTCACAGTTCTGTTCTTCAGAAGTCGAAACAGGTCTCTCTAGGATGAAGCCAAGGTGTTGACAGAGCTGCCTCCCTTTATGGAAGCTCTAGGGGAAAAAACAAATCACCTACATGCCTTGATTTCTGTCCTTCTTTCTCCATTCTCAAAGCCAGCAACAGCAGGTCAAGGTTTTCTCCCATTGCCATCTCTCTGGCTCCCCTCTGCTTTCCTCTTTTCATTCTAAGGACCCCTGTGACTACATTGAGCCCCTCTGGATAGTCCAGAATAATATCCCTAATGTAAGGTCAGCTGATTAGCAAACTTAATTCCAACTGCAACCTTAATCCCTTTTTGCCATGTAACAGGTTCCAGACATTAAGGAAGAAGACACCTGTGGGACCATTATTTTGCCTTCTACAGTTTCCTTTATCCTTCAGAGACTCTGTCTTATACAGTAACTTGCTCTTGGTCACCCAGCTACTAAAATGCAGGCTGAGAAGTCAAATCCAGGTCTGTCTGCCTCCAGACACTAACATCATCTCTCACAGAGAGCCACAGCCTCTGCTATTTTACATTTGCTTGGTTTTGTCATCACACATTTTAATTCTCTTTATCAGGGCTTTGTTTCTCTGACGTTAATAAAGCCATATTTGACTGTTGTCAGACTTGAAATAAATGTGCATATGGGCCCCATGTTACAGGGTGCAGCCAAGGGGGGGGGACCCCAAATGGACATTTGAAATGGGGCCCAGAATTCAAGATGTCCAGAGACTCTAAGATGCTTTTTTACCTCTTCCCCCCACCACAGGTGTGAGTTGGGGGAAGGGGCACACAGAGCAAGATCATGCAGGGCAGCTTTGCAGCTAATCCATGGCATGGTCATTTAACATACCTATAGCCTTGGGCTGGTTGCTTGAATATGCTAAATAGCTATGGCCATGCTCTGGGCTAGGGGGATGGAAAGGAACACCTCCCTGAGACGTGACTAGGAGCAG